>JAAGAY010133468.1:0-54589 GCA_011801015.1 Ardeotis arabs
GGGTAATGGTTTTAAAATAGAGGGGGGTAGATTTAGATTGGATATTAGGAAAAAATTTTTCACGATGAGAGTTGTGGAACACTGGAACAGGTTGCCCAGAGAGGTGGTGGATACCCCATCCCTGGAAACATTCAAGGCCAGGCTGGATGGGGCTCTGAGCAACCTGATCTAGATGGGGATGTCCCTGCTCCTTGCAGGGGGGTTGGACTAGATGACCTTTGAAGGTCCCTTCCAACCCTAACCATTCTATGATTCTATGAGAAGAGAAAGTATGAAAATGCCCATATTTCCATTATTTTTTACTGACCACGACCAGGAAACTAAAGCAGGCCAGTAAGGATGGACTAGGTCTGTGACTAGTCTCCTCCAATTATTAATATCATCATGAAATGAGGTACAATACTTGTCTTTGAAAAGGGATTTCCTAAGACTGATTTACTGAAATATATTTTATGGGATGAGAATGAAATCTGGGTCTACTGCACACAAGCTTAGAGTTTCCTGTTGGCCATAAACATGTATTTAACTATGGTAGGTGTTATCAAACCAGCAAAGTTAGTTGTTCTTTAAGTAATGTTACAAGGGAAATTTCACCTGCATTTGACAGAATTTAGGCACACCAAATTATCCTCTGTGACACATATTTCTTTATTGCCCTTCATGAGGAAGGTGGAGTTATCTGATGTTCAATGGTACTAACGGACAGTCACTGAAGAGACCAGCTGCTGTCCAAAGGTAATAATACATAGGGAGACTGGTAAAATTAGATTAGACCAGGACAGGTATAAGTAGAGTAATTCATTCTAGTTTAAAGTTAATGTAGCAAAAGGCCAATCTGACGTGACGCATTTAAAACAGATTGCTTAAGATCTGCTGCAGGAGACTCGGATCTTTAACTGGCTAAAACAGATTATGATCTTATAATAGCAGGGGAAAAAAGATGATAGTGTCTCTGCCATTAGTCTGGATAAGACTGTATCATGTGGATTAACATTAGTAGCAAAGAGTACATTTCAGTAAAAGTTTCCATTGGAAACAAAAAAAAAGCTGTAGTTTTCTTTCTTTTCTTTCTTTTCCAGGGATGAACTTCTAGCTAAAAACACCAAATCAAACAAGCAAAAAACCCACTTTGGCTATTTCTAACCTTCTGAAAAATTTACTCAAACTTCTTATGTATGTGATAAAAGTCTGATTCTAAGATCAGTATAAACACTTTGCTTCAAATGCAGTTTAAAAAAAAAAAAAGAAAATTGTATTTAAATTTAAAAACTAAAGAGATTCCTGTGTGTAATAGTTAATATCTTTAAGTGAAATTGTGCTCTAAATGCTTATGATCATCTACTAATCTGCTAAACTACTAATATTGTCATCTACTCATCTACTAAAAATCATAAAATGGACATAGCAAAAAGCTTGTGGAATAATTGCACTAAATTGCTTTGGTTTAAAAGAAGTTGAGTTACTAATAGAAGAAGAATAAAGAAGCTGAGCAAGCTCCAATGACAATTACAGACCCAATAAGTTCAGACTGAGAGGAAGACAGCAAGTTCTGAAAAATGTAAACTAGTTTGGCAGAAGAAACAGAGGAATTGAATTTTAAGATGGCCAAGTAATGACACAATGTTCTCATTGTTGAAAAATTGATAAATATTTTTGGTAAAATTATTAAGGAAAAAGGATTCTTCTTTCAAAATATCTTAGCTTATTGATTTCTAAGAATAGGAAATTGCATTTTTATCCGTTTTGCGTGGTTTTCACATGAGCTTTCTTGCCTTTCTTCCTCAATTTGTATAGTTTTTATTTTTCACTTTTAAAATTTCTATTTCATTACTCTCTGAGGTTTGATAATGAGAAATTCCTGGTAAATCAAACTTTGTATTATCTCTTTGAACTTCCTAAAAAATGTTTCTAAGCATTAGAGTACACTTTTATTCTCTCTTTGTGAATGGGACTCCAAAAGAGATGCTGAGAAAGGATTGTCTTTAGATCAAAATACTTTGACTTTAAAAAACATATATACACACACATATACTTTTCTCCTATTGGTTACTAATGTACTATTAAGAGTTCTTAGCATGCATCAGGCTGTATTGTTAGGGACTAGGGATTCAATAACGCCAGTCCTCTCTTTTTTCTGTTTGTCTGTAGAAAGCAATGAGTAGGGATCTTTTCCTTTACCCAGTAAGTCTGCAGCAGAGACCTGCAGGAGATATGAGCAAGTCTTGATCCCTGCTACACAGAGCGGAAATACATTTAAATACACATTTTAATCCCATTGGCCTCAATAGCACCAAAGGGCTTTTTCCAGTGCTTTATCAAACAGTGACTGTTCAGGACATGACAAAGATGAAGGTTTGCATGTTCTTAGCCCATTAGCAGATATTAAAATCTGGATTTTTGGATTGCTGAGCGAAGAAAAATGATGTAGTGGGTGGCTGCCTGGATTCCCAGGTGAGTTCTTTTTCTTTTTTTCCCCCCTCTCTTACCATGCAAGAAAGATGATTTTTGAGTCTGAAGGATTGGATTAGCAACAGGAGCTGCATGCTAAACTCCTGTAAAAAGCTTTTCATTACAGATTTTTAAAATCCCTGTTTAAAATGTATACAAGCAAACTCAGGTGTAAGCAAAGGTGCCGTCTGTAAGATAGATGTGCCAGGTCACAAGTCTGACTGTAAGGTATTAGTGCTCTGTGCCTGACAGGCACCATTAATGCAAAATGACAAAAGACACTCCCACGGCATTACGTACCACAGATGTGAAACACCAGAAATACCTGTAAGAGAGGGATTTTTTAAGTGCTGAGAAACAGACTTTTGAAGTTCTCAGCACCCATTGCCTGCTTTCAAAGCATCTCATTTTCAGTTTGGATATGTAAGAGACCAGCTTCAGGATCAAATAACAAATTCTGATGACATTAACATTTTTCACCTGAACTTCAGATTGAATGAGTGCTCATAATTCTGTGCAGACACAAGAAAAAAAAAAGAAATCTACTTAAAACTCTTTCACTGAGGAAAGTTTCTGGTTTTTTTTTAGTGTTGTTTTGTGTTGTTTTGCTTTGTTTTGTTTTTCAAAAAATGCCTAACACACCTAGCCTGTTGTTTACAAAAGGCTAAGAGTGAAGTCCTTAGTGAGGTTACCTTTGCTCTGTGATGCATGGTAACAAACTGCAGTATTTCTGCATATTTCTGATGGAAGTATAAACCATCCATTTTATGACAAGAGTAATTATAGCTTTTGACATTAACTTCCTAGGTGCAGTGGGTCAGAGCTGAATATCAAATAATTTTATTTTTTTAATGATTTGCTGCTAGTTCTTTAGTTACTTTGACCATTAATCATTTCATTGTGTCCCTCTGTTGAGAGCTACCAGCATCTTGGACTTGCCAATCAGTGACACGGAATGTTATTTTTAAATAATAAGTTATTTAATAGATATGGGTACCCCAACCCTGGAACAGTGATGGTCAAAAAGTATGCTGACAATTCTCATATCTAGCCACCGGTTATCCAGTTACCAGAAACAAATTTGTCATAAAAGCTGAATAAAGGAAGATAGTAAAATCTCCTGATACCTATAGAGCTTCCAACATAGAGGGTTAATAATACTATAAAATATGTCTTCTGGATAAATCCTTTCTGTGCATCCCAGGAAAAAAGAATTTGGAAGACTGTATACAAATGCATCATCTGGTGACATTTACCCTAATAGTATAATTAAGACAGAACTAAATTAAGAGCACTCCTAATGGGCTTTTTCCATGTCACTTATTATTTATATATCACTGCCAGCTCCATTTTATTTTGTATTTCACATTTATATTTTGGAAGTATTGGAATACACTCTACTAGGCATTGTACACATATATCATGATAAAACTATATTTTCCAAATAATTTGTAATCTAAACCAAAACATTTTCTTTTACTCTCTCCTCATGCTCCCCAGATTAAGGACACAGTCCAACTGCCCTTAAATATGTACTTGTGCCACTGACTTCACTTCATCAGGGGAAGAGTAGACATGTAGATATGCACTGATAAGGGACCTGGAAATGCTTCTGCAGATAAACAATGTCAGCAGTCCAAGCCTTAGCTGGCTCTGGTTAATCTCTCATGATGTCAGGTGAGTTATAGATGGGACTAGGGGAACCAAGACTTAAATAGTTCCAGGGTTTTTAATCTCTCTTCATCTGGAAACCTTAGTCATTTTCATTGCTTTTCTCAAGACTCTTCTATTCCTGCCATGTCGACTTGACCAAAATAGAACATAGTATTCAAGGTGAGAGTGCACTGTACCACTGATCTATCATTCTTCCTTTTATGGTGCCTAGTGCAAATCAAAAAGTTACAATCACGAAGTGAAGTTGCAGCTCTCTGCTCCTGGAGTATGCTCCCTACAAATATGGTCTGTGAGAATCCAAGAAAAGAGAAAAAGAACATGGCACTTAACAGATGTTTAGTAGATTGAGGGGTATTTTGAATTCTCTTTGGACAGTTTCTTTCAACAGATAAATCAATATTCAGCCTCTTCTTTTGTCAGGTTGTGATGGTGGTATGAAAAAATAAGCTTTTGTTTACATCTGAAGATTAAAAGAGGCACAGTGTTAGAATATTCAGTGGAAGCAATGTGATAGATAAGATGTCAAGGAGAGCTCCAGGAGCTACAACAATACTTTTAAAAGATAAATAAATATACAATGTTATCTTCTAAGTTGAAGCCTCACACAACTTTACTTTTAAATATGTATGACCAGAACCTTTTTTGTTCTATTTTTGCACGTTTGTAAATGTTCTCTTACAAGCCAAACCAATAGACAACGGAATAGATTACTTAGAGAAGTAGCCAACACACTACAGAGATATTCAAGTCCCAGGTGGTCAAATTGACCATGAGAACAGGCTGTAAAAAACAACTTTGTGGCAGTCAGAACTCAAGAGGAATTCTTGGTGAAGTTCAGGTTTTCGGCTTTGCTGTTCCCCAAATGACTGACTCCAGATTTAGATTGCTAGAAAATTTTTGCTAGATCTCATCAGCATCTGAAGAAATAATACCTTCTATATTTTTGAGGAAGATCTCATATTTCTTGCTGCCTGTCCAGTGTCTTGGGAAGCTTGTTCAGTGCATTTTTTATGGTTGGCCCCTAGACCTGGGTAGTCCAGCAGAGCTGGGGGCAATGCACTGCCTTTAGTAGAATGGTACGCAATAAAAATGAACCAACAAACATGGACAAGAATTCAGCCTGGGAGAATATTCTGGCAACTACTTCTATACATACTCTGTTCTTACTCTACACTTCTGCCTTTGGCTATCGTCGGATACAACATGCTGGGCTAAATTAACTTTGGTTTAAATTAGCACAACTGTCTTTCTGTGTAGGCCTGGTCTGAAAACATGATGGTGAAAAAACAGTGAATAAATTTCCAGTTCTTTCTTCCTGTGAGTGTATTATACGCAAATTCAAACATAGGCTGTGTTCTCAGAACAGCTTTCCCTCCCCCAAAAAACACCTAAGGTGCTTAAGCACCCGAAGTCCACTGGAAAACTAGTGTACTTTACAAACATTGTTATCTCTTGTCTTGTAGGAATTAAAGATGTTGGTGGTATTGCAGTAGAGCAATTTCCCAATGATCAGTGATACATCAATACAATCCCTCTATATTAATAGGATATCCCAAAACTGAGACATGTCAAAGTGAGTTCACTTAGTCATTAAATACAGCTGCCATTAGAAAACATTGTCCTATCATGCAATTTTACATAAGCAGACTATCAGAGATGTGCACAAATTAATCAAATGGGGAAATGCTCTAACAAGCCGCAGTGGACATGCAAAGAATTCTCTAGGGCATGGTTAATCCTTTCGCTGTGGTCTGGGAGACCATACAGCACTTACCTCCTTCCCACTTGTCAAGCTCCTTCCGAGCCAGTCCTGTAGGATCTAGATCATTTTCCAGGACAGACTACTTCCACTATGTGCTGATAATAAGAAGGTATAGCCACATCTACTGGATCAAATTAAAAGTCATTCAAACCTTGCTTGACTTCTAATGAAAAGCAAATTTATCCTCCAAAAAGCTTACAATACAAGTGGCATATGAGAGTCAGAAATCATAATGCAAAGGGAAAACTGGGAAATTACACTGGTTACCACAGAGTCACAGGAGCTGCCTAGCACTTTGACATGTCTTAGGTTTGAAAGTGGTAGCATATTTATGTAAAAATAAAGAAATTAAGCAACTGTATTACAATTTAAAACCCTCTTACAGAGAAAATGCTGTCTTTCTCAGTGAAGAAGAGATTTCCTCCACTCTCCCCTACGTTCACTTAAAAAGTATTCAAAGAAATAATGGTTAACACATCCTTATTATTTAATCAAAACTCCCTCCTATGATTTTTATTGAAATAAACAACTGATTTCATTATCTATGTGACCTCCAAGACGTATATTACAGCTTGCCCTGTGCCATGTTTATGATATCAACAGAAATGAATAATTCAGACATCTGTCCCAGCCACTGTATTTTTATCACCACTTAAGTCATCTTTGGCTTTATTTTCATCTCTGTCTCATTCAGAATCTTACCCTTTCTTACTGGTTGCTTTCTATAGTCAGAAAGCAAATCAACCAAGAACAGAGCATTCAAAATTAGCAGCAGTGTTTAACATTAGAATGTAGGCTATGTTCTTTTTCTTTTCTTTTTTGTCCAAGCAAGTAATTGTTTCCTTGTTGATTTAAATGTAAAATTAGGGGAAAAAAAAAAAAAAAGATGAAGCAGAAAATTTGGACATTATAGCACGCAAAATGCAAATTTATGAGAAGTATGTTGCATATATAAAGGAGTCAGACACATTTCACATTTGGCTATGTGAAGAACATTACTAAATGCAACTAGCTTCACCCATATCACATTTAATGCTCGGTCACCATAATGTTTATTTTACAAAGTGCTTAAGTGTTTGGTCAAATCAGAGCACTTGAAGCTCTCCATGGGCACAAAGCTAAGTAAATACTTCAGTACAACATAGATTTAATGCAAAACACAGAGCCAGTCATTTATGGGAAAAAAAAAAAACAAAACAAAACAAAAAAACAAAAAGACTCTCACGGTGCACTAGACTTGCTCCCTAAAATATGTTTTGCACTCTGATCAAATTTACAAGACTTGAGACATTTGAACTTATGCATTTGTTTCTGGATGATTTGTTGTTGTTTTTGGTTTTTTTTCCATAGCACTTTGGATTTGGGAAGGGATAATAAGGAATGCTAATTTACTCCATTCAGAGAAGTCACAGACTGACTGGCCCCAGAAGGTCTTTGAAATCTGAGGCAAAAACTTTATATTGTGAAATTGTTCCCTAGATTTTACAGAATTAAGATATATGTATGGTAGAAAATGTACATGCTTGAACGACCATCCAAGTTTAACTGAACCAATTTGATATTTCAAGGTAATTCTACAGTCATATTAGCAACAAGGAAATACTTCACTTGAAGAAACAACTACATCAAATGATTCATTGCTAAAATGACTCTTTCCTCCCCTTTTTTTTTTTTTTAAATTTTCTAAAAATTACAGAAAATAATACCTAAATAAAGTTTAAAGAAGAATAGAGACTGCACCAATTGGACTCTTAACTAGACTTGCAATAACCCAGAACAAGTCTTATCTAAATCACATTCTTGCTTTTTGTTTCAGTTTGGTCAGTTGACTCAAACAACTTGTAGACAAGTGAAACAAGAGAGAGATATGGATGCTACCTCAATGTAACTGATCCTTATATAGTACACAAGGAGATAAAATATCTTTCCTGTTTTCTTTCCCTTCTAAGTTAAAATACAATAGAGATAAAGAGAGATATAATACACAAGCTTGAACCTTTGACAGAAACCACAAGGGAAGCAGAGAAAGATGAATATTCCCCTAATGACAGACTCCTTGATAGCACAAATCCAACTAATCTATTTTCCATTAAACCCAGCAAAAAAAAGACTGAGTTTGTGGAGAGGCTAAGGGGGAAGGAAAGCAGGTAGGCAGCAGAAAATAAATGGGGAGAAGTAAAGAATACTTAATTATGTGTTTTGTTCAAGGTAACTATCTTTTGACCTAATGATGCACTAGTTTCAGATGTGCCTTGTACTTCACCACATAAACTTTACTGGCATGGTAGGACCAAGAAACTGACCTTGAAGAATATTTTGCGTTCTTTATATGAAACCTATGGAATATTCAAGAGAGATTATTTATGAATTTTATTTAAAAGCCTACACAAATGGCTCATGTTTATCTCTCTAAATGTATATTGTCATATCACATCCACTTGGAAAACACTTTAGTAACGCCATGAATCACTTGGGTACCTTTGTGTACTCTCTGAAAAGAACAAAGAAAGAAGTAAAGAAGCAGAGAGGAGGTCTCAGGCTTTGAAATGGTGAAGCTCATACCTCAATAACAAAACTTCGTTTTATGAAAAAATGTTCAGAGCAGGCACTAGCTGTTTTCCAAATACATATGGGGCTGAGCTGAGCAGATAGTCCATCCAGCTGTTAGGAGTTTGGGTTTGTTTTCAGTTTAGCCACTTCACAGCTGAATATTTCACTTAAGGCCTTACCTGCAAAACAATGTTATCGACAGAAAGGTTCTAAGATCTCCTTATGAAACACACTTCATCGGAGATAAGTATTATCCCTTTTTGGTAAGTGAGACACAAAGGATCTTAGACACCATAGTGCTAATTATTGCAGCACCTATCATTTAAATCCTGGGCCATCACAGCTGTGGCTATTTCCTTTGTGCTGGAGCACCTCTGTCATGGCATCTGAGGAGCAGTGTGGGTTTCAGGCAAGGAACAATGAGGAAGTGAAAAAGACCAGTATCTTAGTGATGGGGCACTCATATGATACAAAGATGTTTTTCATTCTAATCCTATCTCCTTTTAGAATTATCAGTTTAAAATAGATAAAAAGCACTGCAATTTAGAGCTCTGCACCTTCACTTAAATGCTCAAGTAATAAACTTAAGAATAACGTTCACACAATTTCTCTTAGTAATTGCATGCAAAATGGACAGTTTTAAGATAGAAAATTTAGACTGTACACATACCTACTTCCAGCATCAAAAAACCTGTAACTAAGAAGTAGCTTTTAAGTTCCTCATTCAGAAAGGTGGAAATCAATTTCAAATCTCTTGTTTCCTGAACCAGCAGGCAAACTATGGATTCAAAAAAGGTTTCTCATCAACATACTTCCCTTTAGTTAAGTCTTCTGAAGTGTCTGATCTGTTGGGCATAATCTGAATGTGTCCATCAGACCAAGTCCTGTAATGACCTAGAATGAGGGATGTCTACTCTGTAAATCCTAGAAGGGATTATAAGCAACAAAGAAGTCAAAGAATTCAAACAGGACTGAGACAAGTTTGAGAATCATGTATGTAACTGGAGGAAGGCAAGAATTAGGCAAGAACTGGAGTGGAGTACAAATATTTTTGTATATCTGGGATTGTAAAGAAAGTGACAATGTTCTGTAATATTTTACATTCATTGTGTCTCGATCAGTTTTGCTACCTCTCTGTGTGCTATTTCTATGTGGAGGAATGGGTGAAAGCCTTTTCCCCAGAGAAGAAATGAGATTACATAAACAGCCATCTGAATGGTCGACCAAAAATTGAACGGAACAACTATGTGAGGAAAAAGTACTGGGTAGGACAGTTTGAAAATCAGTTTTTAAGAATATTGGTGAATAGAAAACATTAAAACAAATTATGAAAACACATCAGAAAAGTCAACAAAAGCTGCTGCTTCTATGTAGTTTAGGTTACTGAGTTAAAGGACTTACGCCTTCTGTTTTTTTTTGTATAAGATTTAATGTGTTTTATATTGTCCTGACCCAAAAATGCTAGCTTGTTTTAGAGTTGCTGGCTGTTTCTTATTTGGACTGTTTTCAGCACAGACTATGTTTCAAGCCTACTTAAGGAAGCCACACAGTTGAACAAGAGTGCTGTGACTTTATAGCTTCAAAGCTGAAGGAATCAGGGATGTTCTCCCCTGTGCAGTAGCTGTGCCAGAGGCAAGCTTTGAGGAGTACTTAAGGATGTAACAGAAAAGGGGGAAAAAAAAAAAAGGCAAAAATAAAAAAAAAGCAAAAAAAAGGCAAAACGAAAGAAACCTTGAAAGACTTTTCAGTGAATGAGCTGATAAATATTTTGCTGTCTTCGGCTGCAAGGCTTTATTTCCTCCTGGTTTAGCTAGTTCTGATTTCAAACCTTTTTAACATCAGTGACCCTGGATGTTGCCATAAGTGTCTTCCAAATTGAATTTTTCAACTGATTCTAGTGATAATCTACCATTGTGTAAATTCCTGCTAAGTGTGTGGTAAACTTTAGCTTCTGTACATTCCAGATTGATAATGTCACCCAATTTCTTGCTGAATAGCACTTATCTGGGAGTAGAACATAAGTAAAAAAAAAAAAAAAAAGTTCCCTGCTGTTCAGAATGCATGGTCTTGTGATTAAGACATTGCTCTCAGTCTTAGAAATTGTACATTTAATTGCCAGATCTTCCTCAAATTTACTTATATGCAAATCACTTCCTCTCTGTCCGCTTCACTTTCCTTTCTGCAAGTTCAGGATTTACAGCTACGTCTGCTGTAACTAACGCTATTTAAATCAAAGTTTGTGTAGTCAAGTACTGATCAAAACATTAGCCTGTGTTCACAACCCTGGTCTGCCACAAAACACTAGCAACACCCCGGGCATGTCACTTAGCTTGTATTTTAGCTGGATTTTCATCTCCTTTATGTGAACTATAAGCCATATTGTCTCTCTGGGTTGTATGCTCGGTAATATTTCAGTGAGCTTCTGTGATGGTTTTTCACACCACTTTGTTACCCATTGTCACAAACTGACAAAGGTCTGGTCATGAGAGGTGTGAATTCTCAGTTACAGAATTAAGACACAGTGGTGTCAAATGCATATGTTGGTTCTTTATTTCATTCACACACAAAGGGTAAAGAGGGAAAGAGAAAGAGAGGAGAGGAGGGAAAGAGAGACAGAGTAGAGGAGGAAAAGAGGGAGAGAGGGTGGGGTGGATGCAGAAAGAGAAAGAGAGGAGAGGAAATACCACCATGGAGAATCGGCATCCCAAAGGTCCATCTGAGTGGGTGGCGACGCTTTTTGTAGTCCTTTGCAGCAGCCCCTCCTTCTTGACACTTTGAGGGCCTTCACGGGTCCCTCCATCGTAGGAGGACAGGTGCTTTCCACCTGTGGTTTCACACCTCTGAAGACTCAGACATAGGCAGAGGAGTTTGTGGTTGCTGCATCCTGCTTATTTGTCTCCATAGTGGTGGTTGTTATCTCTCTGCAAATGCAAAGCTCGCTTTTTCCCTGTAAGCCATGCGGTTATCTGAGGCATGTTGTTACCTAATGTCCAGCAAGACAGTGTCCACAAAGTCATTTTACATCCCCCAGAGCTGGCCTGCAGTCACTTGGCAGTGGTATCGTCCAGGGCCTGAGCTCATGCACAGGATCTGGCTCTATTCCAGGGGAGGTGTACAAAAACAGGATACCTCGTCTCACAGTTATTGAAGCTTTTAGCAAAAAAATAAAGACTTTTCTGTTAAAATGAGACATCTGTGGTTCATCGATGTTTTGTTCAGTTCTTTCCATCGTCTAGCGATGTTGAGACATTAATTAACTTTTTTTCAGTCCCTGACACTCATATAGATTTTGTATGGAACTGGTGCAGCACAGGAGGTATTTCTGTTGTTTAGACAAGTTATCTTTGTCAAGCTGAGAGAAAATAAAAAGATGAGAGAGAAAATAAAAACTACATCTCACTAAATAACTAGCATTAGGTATTTTATAGTTTGTGTTTCCTCTCTAAGAAAGATTGGGATGTTAGTTTTTTAATCCTTCATGCGGTTTTGATGATAAGTGCTTTACTTTTCTAGTTAGCTTGAGTCTGCCTAAGGTGAGAGATTTGCATCATCTAGGGATTAATATCTTTTTGTTTTATGCATATTGCTGGTTGAATACTGGTGCTGAATGTTTTTTACATTTCCTGTATGATTTGAAGCCTCTACCTGAATCCTGACCTGCCATTGCTACTTTTGTCTTTTATTTCTCCTTTTAGTAGCATTCATTGTTTTTATTTTTTTTTTGTTGGTTTGTTTGGCTGGTTTTTGTTTTCTTTTCTCTTTTTCCCCTGCTTTTATTACAGCTGTAAAATTGAAAAATTATTTTATTGTATATATACACAATTTCTTTTGAAACTTTCTCACTCATGACTGACTAATCACTACTAGGGGATATGGGAACCAGTCTCAATAATGTGGTTTAAGAAGGGTATAAAACTAGAGTGGAACAAAGAAAGAAATATTCACCACAGTACAATACGGTGCGAAGGTCTCTGTAGTATCTTAGTACTGGCAGTATTTTCTTTGCTGGCATGGTTATAACTGTATTACATACACAGACACAGGCAAAAGCAGTCACATTTTACCACCTCATGTTTCTCAGGAATATGATCCCACTAATCTTTAAGTATTTACCTGTGTCAGGGGAAGTAAGGTTTTTTAGCCAATGACTGGACAAGCACATCAGTTTCAGGGGACCACCTCAGCATGGCCCTGCACTCTGTACACCTATGGGCATCTGGAGTGCACCGGTGGACTTCGGGAGTGCATCATCTGATTTAAGTACATCTGGAACGAGAACATCTGGGGTTTCACTGGAAAGGTGCACCAAATCTGAACTGAAATGTTAATGTAGACAAGCATTCCATTCATCTTGGAATTAATCTGTTTGCTTTTGGATAAGTAGTCAGGATTTACAATAGTATTTGAATGTTGTACTTCTATTTGCATCCCAAATACACATCAGTTTCCGTGGTAGTTAAAACAGGTATTTAGTGGTTCTAAGAAAAAGGCCATTATTTCACTTTGGCTTATTTTCTTGTCCTTCTTCCCATATTTAAGTTCAAATCCTCTATTTTCTCCACAAGGTTAAAGAATATCCCTACTCTTGCGAATTCTGTCATTTGTGAAATTTAGCTTCCTGCTAAGATTTGACATGTACTTGTTCACATACAAACACACAGAGAAATATGTTACACATTTTTTTCTGGGGAAAAAAAACCAAAATCTGAGTCTCCAACATCTCTTTATATTGTCACATTTCTTAATTTTGTTAAAGAGAAAGCTTACTAACAGAAAATGTCCAATATTAACCATTACATTATACCAAATCTAGGTATGTATTGCAATTTAAATACATGTTATAATGTAGCCTAAGAGCCAGAAAAACATGAATCAAAACAGTAAAAGTATGAAATTGAATATTTCATAGTTTCAATTAAATGAAATTTGAAATAAATGAAAATTTTCTTTCCTTTTCAAGAATGATTTAATCTATCAAAAGAAAATCAGACTGTCTAAGTGCAAGGAGAGAGATGGGACTTCTCCAAGAGTGTCTCATCTTACCAGTTTTAGACATGTACCTGAGACTGGAGCTCTACGAACTTAATCCACCCACTTGTTTTGGACAGTGTATTTTTCTGCTGACACATTGCTCTATACCCCTGAGAATGCAGGTGCAATTCTGTAACTGCTTTGTTGAGTGACTTAAGAATTTATAAACTTTTTAATTTTTTTTTTTTTTTTACCCAAACCTCTCAGACTGAAAACTGCACCCCATCAAGTGACTTCCTTTGAAGTCTCTGGAATACAAATCCGCAAGAACAATCCTCCTGTCCATGCTTTACCTGCTACTTCAACAGGCGAAGTACAGGATCACGAAAACTTTTGGTCTTGGCAGTGGGCATCCCAGTGAAATGGAGTCACATTTGCCCCCTCACTCTGATGGTGCTGGAAAGCTCTCCACGCAGGTGCCTGAGCAACAGAGGAGTGTCTAAAACCCAAGCTCTGGCTTTTCTAATGGCTGCTGCAGAAGGCATTTTTAACCTGCAGTTTTAGAAAAGCTCTTAGAGGTGCCAGCTAGCCCACCCCATGCCGTTCAGCAGAGACTCTCTCTGTATATATTTCTCTATTGTTTTGTCTGGTTTTATGGTTGCTTGTTTCTCTGCAGGTAGCTCAGCTATTAACAAAGCAACTGTCTCTGCCTTTTTCAGCTTGTCTCAGGGTTCCAGGCAAAACAAGCCCATTTGAAGCAGAGCCCGATGCTCACAATAATTCCCCATATGTTGATTTTCACACCAGCTTTGGGTGGCTGCACCTCATTATTTTATTTTCTTCATCTCAGTTTTGAGTGAGCACGCATCTGTGTGTCTGTGTGCGTCTGTGCATGTGTGGCTTTTTCTTTCCAGTTTGAAGTGATTCTGACCTAAATAGATGAACATGTGGGTGGCAGTTTAGTTGTAGGTGCCACTTCAAAGCCTCAAAATGCTAAAGTCTGCAAATAAATACTTTAAGGGAGAGGAGGAGGGGAGAAGACATCCGTGTGTATTCAGGGATGTCACTTGTGACAGGACTAACAAGAGAGGAACCCCAGAGGCTCTGATTTCTGCGTGTATTACACCCCACACATCTCTGGAGTTTAGCGGGTGGATTTTTTAAAGGACTCATTTGCACATCACTAGATCTAATGCAGTTAAGTTTATGATTTAAGCAAAACTGAGCTGAAAGGGAAATACAACAGAAAAACAAACAAACAAAAAAAGGTGTGACCTCTCTTAATTAAATCAAGGAAAGATCCCAGCTTCCCAAAGATCTTTGGATTACATAGGAAAAAAAAAGAAAGAAAGAAAAAAGCATTATTACGAACCATCACCAAATATATTTAAACCTAAAGTGTGAATTACTCGGAATAACAAAATACATTAAACAGTCGATATAGCTTTTACCATAAGATTCAACTATATGTGTAAAGATGAAGCACTCTTGGGGTTTGCAGATGGATATGGTTAAGGATGACAGTTATTTACCACAACCTGTTACTGCTGTTACATGTAAGTCTCACTCAGTCCACATCTTGTTACTGTGCATTGTAAGCAGTGGGTTCTGAATTTCTGTGAGCTTAAAGCTAAAGAGGTAAAACACAAAAAAAGAAATCCATGTGGGCAAAGTATGGCTTAGACTGGGCTGCAGAGCTCTCCACAGCTTCCAAGTTGTGAGTCCAATTTATCACAGCAAGTTAACTTTTGCATTTCCACTTTCCCTACAAACTCCTTTGGGAACACCAGGCACTACTTGTCTTTCTGTTCATGCTTTCCAGCCACTTTCTTTGAGAATAATTTTCACTCTATAAATCACTTGATGAAAAAATTATTCTTCAGGAAATTAATACTGAGAACATGTTTTAGAAACCAGAACTGTAAAACTAACACTGAGAAATGTGTTGGTTTACTGGGAGAGAAAGGGAGCAGCAGCCTCCACATCTGGGTAAAAGAGCCAAAATCGACCTCGACTGTGGTAACTGGTTGGGCTGCAGTCCCTAAGGCACAACACTTTGTAGAGCCACCGACAGAGATGTGATGTGGCTGACCTCAGGTTTAGCTACATGAGACACCATTTCAAGGTCAAGGAGGTAGCCCTTAAAGATGAGTAAAGCTGTCTCCTGGGTATTCCTTCCAACCAAATTTAAAATATAGCGCAACAGGTCCTATACTTGTGTTGCTAACTTTTCTCTCCACACTGTAACTATGCCAGTCTAGGCCTTATTAACTCCGTTTTTATGCTAAGATATTAAATCTTTTATGTATATATAAGATTTGATAATATGAGCAAGCTATCATTAGATAAGGTAGAGTTTGAATTTACAATATACTCGATGATAAGTGCTTGTGTATGATCTTTTAGTAATAAGGAGAAACTCTCACACTTAGGAGGGAAATACAAGTTATACAATGGCTGTAACAGAATAAGAATAGATATTTGAGTGCTGCCCCTCTACAATGTACTTTACCATGTACTGTCTTGTTTACCTTTTCCTAAACATAAAAAAGGGAATAAAGAAATTCAGAGAATTCTCAGGCCACAAAGACAGTAAAGCAGTACTATATTAAGGCTAGCAGTTAAGGCAGTCTCATGAGTTGTGGCAACTGTAAGTATGAGATGCCTGATGAGAAGTAGGGACACCTGTGTTAAACACAAAGTGAAAACTAACTGCTGTCGTCAGTTCTACAAACTCTTCTGCTGTGCTTCCGAACAGGAGCAGCTGTCTTTTGGCCAAAATCCAGCATTGTCCCTGTGTGTTAGGCTCCCTGGGAGAGGCAGGTGAAAGGATGCCTAGAAAGGCAATCCTAAGCAGACTTAGGTGAAAACAGTTGCTGGGCTGCTTGCCTCTGTCCAGACCATGGCTTTGGGTATGTGCAGTAATAGAGTTTTAAGGAGCTCTGTAAATCTTGCAGAAAAAAAAACAGCAAGGCCTGTGAATACTGAGATGCCTCAACAGTTAAGATAGGGGTTGGTGAGTCGTTATGATAGACTTAGGTGCTTAAACTGCGCCTAAAGTTAAATTTTTTCAATCTAGATCATTACAGGAATAAGTCTTACTAGCTCGGCTCTTTTGCGCTGAGAAAATAATTCTCAAATACCTATGCCTTTTTGATATTCTCTTGCACATCTCTTACCCTGTACACGGTTTCTCTTCAGGCTGAGGAAAGAACAGAGGAAAGTACAGTGGTAGTTCTCTGCATTTGAATTTTATAGGCAATTAAGAGGGCAACATTAATTTCCCTTCATATTCCTAAAGGCTTCAGAATTGTTCATTTCCTACCAAAACTACCAGCTCTCCCACCACCGTCCCCGACAGTGCAGCCCACAGCTCATGCAAAAAGCAATATGCTGCTCAAGTGTATTATTACTGAATTCTGTTGTCCATCATAGACACAAAGCTGACAGCAATACTGGCTGTCTACAGAGCAGACCCAGCAGCCAACAGGGAGCAAGATTGACGCCTCTGCATCAGGAAGTTTTGGCCAGCTGAGTGCTTCTGCAATATGACAAGACCTTGGCAGCAGCTGCTCGAGTTACTCTGTAGAAAGGCTCCTGTTTAGCAAACAATTTTGGTGGCATAATGGACTCCCTTTATTAGTGCAATTAGACAGAAAATTATTCCATTAGATGAAATTAAACTATTATTATTGTTATTGTTATTTATTATTTATTAAGTGCCAACTGCACTCAGTAATGCTCATATCTATTAAGCAGAGGGAAAGGAGTTATTTTAGCACATGCACAGACAGCAAGGCAAGTGCCTGCAGTCACTACAGGTACATGGTCTTTTGTTTGTAAGGTCATGACGCTCTTGCAGAGGTCACTATAGAAATGTCTCCTAAATGTAAGTTTAAATAGAACACACTGAAGGGATAAATACTGTCCTAATAGATTAAAAAAACCCCAAACTTATAAAACTATTTTGAAGCTTAAAAGAAGTAGGGAGGGGAAAAAGATTCTTGGGGACTTAAAAACAAAGGCAACAAGGAAGATGAACATGCATCTGGAAAAGATGGTTCTCCTGAGCTCCAGGAGACCCACACAGGAAATACGGTTCTGCATGATATTGCTCATTTTGTGATCAGGCATCCTGGAGCAAAGTGAGGGCAATATTTCTACTGAATCGTATCCTTCTCAGTTTGTGTTGGGGTGAAAATCCACACAAATTAAAGGATCAGGCCCTATGTCCATAAGAAAGCCAAGGAATATTTTACTAAGTCACTTTTCTCTCTCTTTTATCTATTAATATTTTAAGTTCTTTGAAACTGGAATTGAATTTACAGAGATAGATTTTCTTAAGCATTTCTTCCTGTTTTGAAAGTCTCAAAACTGCTGCAGTGCAAACCAAGACAGTTGATTACCAAAAGCAGCATTTTTATGCTTTTAAGCAGCAAGAGGTTGAGATACAGAGACAACTCCACAGAAACTATTAAAAAAAAGTCCACTTATTGAAATGGCTTTAGTAAGTCACTCTCCATCTTTTTATCTGATTTATTTTCTGAGTTAATTATACAATGCTATATCTATCCATCCTTTCCAGGTGGCTATATGTCCTTTGAGTCCACATATTGATATGGTTCATTCAATATTCTGCATGGGTCACCTCCTCAAATGTCTTTCCTGAAGCTCTTCCCTTTCTTAGCCCTGAACCTTTTTCCCAGCTCCCAGCTTTCCAATTCCAGTTACTCACACAGTTTTAAGGATTACAGTCTCATTTTATTTAATGGAGTGTGCACAGCTATATTTCATTATTGCCAGAAAAATCCATATGCCACATTTTTAAAAATAAATCCCCACTAGAAATGTTGGAAACCTTACAGACTTTGATTGAGTTGCCCCAGGTCAAACTGAACATCTGGGAAAGAACTTCTGCCTAGGAAACGGTTGTGCATCCTTGAATACTCCAGTAGCCTTGCTCTTGGAATAGGCTTAGATGAAGCTGTGTGTAAAATACAAGGATATCATTAAATATTTCCCTATGTAGAGCACTACTTTTTTCCTATGCAGTTCTGGCAGCCCAATGCTGTACATATGCCATTGTGGTACTGGTTTAATATTAATACACATATTAATAGAAGATGATAAAATAGTGTTTGTCAGCTATATAATTTTGTAAATGCTGGCTTTCTTTTGCCTTCCTTTTGGCATTGCAAACTATTCACAAATCAGTTGTTAATCTATTCAGTATTTAAGGATAAGGGTCTGAGCCAAAAACCCTTTGAAGTCAATGAAAAAATTTCCACGGACTTCAAAGAGCTCTAGATCAGCCCCTAACAAAATAAGATCACAAACAAACACATAGTAGACTATTGAGTTACTCATAAAGCAGTTTGCATATCTTTAGACACAGTAAACACATTGCTGTCACAGCAATTAAAAGCTTGAATCTAAAAATCTGAATCATAATATCGTCAGTTAGAGAGATGATCTTATTTTCATTCTGGGGAGGAAATGTAAGTGTATACAGGGAACAACTGAGTTGATAACACATACCAGATATTATATGTGCTTTACCTGACTATATATGAAGTATCTAATAAAAAGAAGACCTTGAATAATTACATTACACTATGTCCTGCAGGTTCCTTTCAATGCTTCATCATACTATGAGTTTTGAAAGGTTATATTATAAGATTTTGAAAAGAATCTTGTATTTGCTATGTATTCTTTTTTCTCTCTTTCGTATAACGTTATATTTAATTCACTTTACTCTCCTTTTTATCTTTTAGACAGAAGAAATTAGTTAAAAATATTGTCTTAAGAGTCCTTCTTCTTAATATTCCTGCTGCCTCAAAATATTGTATCTATCTCATGCAAAATCTCAATATTACAGTGTAGAGTTCATCCACTGAATGAATTCCAAAGGACCAGCATTTGAGATACAGTCATTTTTATGGTCCAAAGTAATTTATGAGGACAAACTTTTTAATAAGGCCTGTTGTGATAGGACAAGGAGTAAGGTTTTAAAAGAGGAGCTAGATTCAGACTAAACATCAGGAAACAGATCCCAGGTTCCCAGAGAGGTGGTTGATGCCCCATCCCTGGAAACACTCAAGGCCAGGTTGGAGTGGGCTCTGAGCAACTTGATCTGGTTGAAGATGTCCCTGCTCCTTGCAGGGAGGTTGGACTGGATGGTCTTTAAAGATCCCATCCAATCCAAACCATTCTATGATTCTATGATTATCCAGAAGAATCTCAAAATACTTCTTTCTATGCTTTATATTTAAAATGGATACTGATATGGGTCCCATCTCTACCGGAAAGCCACTGGTAAGAAACCACTACCTGTCCCTGTTCCAAGTGCGGGAAAATACTGCAGCTCTGTAAATGAAGATATTGATCTCCTTTCCTTTTTGCTATCTGAAAGTTAAGCATATACATAGCTATGGGTGAGTGAAGACAGAAGTGGGCACGGAGATAAGTGAGTAAGAGAGAAATATTCAAGCAGATATTCCCAGAAGATTATTTATCTTACCCAAAGCCAAGCGTCTTTTCTAAAAGTGCAGCAAATTTTAGTCAAACCCTCAATATTTGCATAGCATAGCTTTCAAGTGAGTGAAAACAATCAGTTTACTTTAGTGATTTAGTTTTAATACAGTGTAAGTAAACTGAAACTTGCTGTCAGATACTAAAAGATGAGAAAACTGGTAACAGAAGAAGGCATTTTTCCTTAGAATTAAGAGTTGAAAAATTTTAAACAAGGATATGCAAAATGAAACTTAGCTCTTAGAAGAGACATTCTGGAGGTCTTCAGCTTCTAATATCAACAGCATAGGCAGATGTCACATTGCTATCTGAGATGCACATATGTATCTACATCTACACAGGCGCATATATGTATAAATGTTTGCGCACAGATACATTCAATATATTCTGAGTTAAAAGGCAATATTAAAACACATGCAAAATGAAGACATCTTCCTAAATTACACTTCTTCAGAACGTGAAAAGAGATTAGCTGATAAGAGAAAATGTCACAGCATTGCAAACACCTAAACTGTAAGCTACCAGCTCGTATCTGATCACACATCTTAGAAAGGAGACTGATACACAGGCATACATAAATCTCTGGGACAGGGTTCAGAGAGTGATGTTTTATATAACAGATGTTTCAGCACAGAATCTTAAATGTTATGAAGGGGCATCTATGTACCAAAACACTTAAGTACTGGCTTAGTTAGAAATATATGTGCGAACATTTTAAATCCAAAAGTTTCAAGGTCCTTTCTGAATGAACGTGAATGTTTCATTGAGGCTTCCTTGGAAGTATACGATTAAAGTTTAGCATGTGCTTAACCTTCACCAAGCAACAATAGAGCTAACAGAAGTTCAGGTTCAAAATCCTTTTCATTAGAAGGTGGTATATTTCAATTTCTCACTCATTTTTTTCAAGTAAAGTTTGAAAATAAAAAAAGAAAGAAAGAAAGAAAGAAAGGGAAATTAAGGTGCTGTGATGTTTCTTCTTAATTTTTTAAATGTTTTTCTCCCTTATTTTTCTTTATTTTCTCCTTTTTTTCTTCTTCCTGATTATGTTCACTTCCCCCACCCCAGGAAGAAGAATTAAGTCAAAGAGGAAAAAAAATAGAAGTGAAGGGGAAAGAAAGAGCTTAAAATTTTAAGGAAAAAAAAGGTATTTTTTACAAATTAGGCTCAATAACATATTTAAATGAAGAAAACTAAGCATTCAGAAAAATAATCCTTTCTCTTTGGAAAATATTATATCTTATTTTCCCTATCTCTGTCCTTTGCCTTCCCCTAATGCAACATCATTTTCAACTACCACTACATATTTTGTTCTGTCTATAATACTCAAGACTGTTTGAACCAGTGAACATTCAGTGAAATGTAAAGTGTATTTTTGAAACCAAGAAGCTGTGCTTAGAGCAAGCTTCTGTTAAAACGTTCTTAGTTTCTAGCGCTCTACTAATCATAGTCTTAGTCTGAGAGAGGGAAAACTTTCCCATTTGCTAAAATAAACATTGACTTAATTTCCCTTGTTAAATTTAAGCCATTCCCCACTTTAAAACTTCTCGTTGATTTTACATTCACTCCTCCAATGTAAAATCATCAGCTACTGATTTTACATCTGTCTTTTAGCTGCTGCTGCTGAGCTAACCTCAGCTACTGGCATATTGTACCAAATTAGAATTTCTCCCGCTATGGCAGCTGCTGAAAGAATTGAAATAGGCTGATACAATACCTTCAGCCTCCTTGCTACTGCAGACACTGCAAAGCAGTGAAAGTTGAACAACAGTTGCAAAACAGCAGCACAAAATATCACTGTACCACAGGCAGTGGAAGATGATCTTTCTTTGACTGCATTTTCTTGTGTGTCTTATCTCTGGTACCCTAATGCAAAATCATTAAATAAAATGTAAACCTCCTGGGTGAGATTCATCTGCCCAAATGTAGCTCTTGACATCTGAGCCAGTCACTTGAGGCTCTGTAATCAATGGAGAATCAAGCACATTTAAGGCACAATTCATCTAATCCCAAGGTACAAGTCAAAAATAGGTCATTGAATTGTGCCCTAAACGTTCCTATTTCTCTTTATTAATGGAAAGAGACCAAAGCACGAACTCCCTTCCATCTCTACTCTACAGATACTTAACACAAGGGAAAATGAATCCCACCCCTAGGCCTGGCCCTGGAATGGGCTCAGCTGAAGTGAGAGCTGATGAATAATTAAAGCTCATTGCAAGACCAGATCCTCAGAGACAAAGTACTCTGAATGAGAGAGGATGATCATCCAAAGCAACCACATAAGTCTCTCATGGATTGTGTTGTGGTGCTGTAAGTTATGAGCAATGATTTCCCACAGTAGGTTCCAGAGGTGGTAAATGAAAGTAGTTTTAGAGCTATTGCCTGAGTATCCAGAGAATCTTGCTCACTTGAAGAGATACGAAGCTCTTGAGCTTCTAAATGAACTTATGCACTTCTCATAGGTTTTGAGAAGGTAGGTAGCTTGCCATGACTATCTATGATTTTTCTTTTTAATAGTTATATCTTTACAAAGAGAATGCTTTTTAATGTTCAAAGCAGATGCCTTAGAATAAATTGGAGAAAAATAAACCATGAGAAGGTGTATATTTTTTTTCTTGCTTTTTAAAACATTCAGAATCAATAGTAAAACACCATAGATTATTTCATCTGCTCTCATGGTTGCCACTCTCAAATAAAACAGAGTATGAATCTCATGTTTTCCTCTCTGTACCTCAAAGCGTAGAATAAATGTGGACTTTTGACTGAAAGCATAATCTGGTGCAATTAATCTCCTTTCCTTCTTAGCCCTCCTCTGAAAGAATCTCTCTAAGAAATGGTGCTTTCTGAGATTTAAAGTAAAATTGATTATTAGAGAGCATATACATATATACATACATATATATAAAACAAATAGTTATTTAAGGTATTTTTTATATAAGAATCATTTTTGTTGTATTTGGATGAAACCCATCACACTTCAACAGGCCAAATAAAGATGTATCTCATTTTCCTGAAACCTTGATTTCTTAGGTATTCCATTATTTAGATTATTTTTCATAAAAAAGATAAAACATTAAAATGGGAAGAAAGAGAAAAGGGGAGAAAATGGGTGAGATGCTTTCCATTCTGTTAAATGAAACAAGTTTTTAAAAAAAAAAAACCCTGTGAATGCATAAACTACTTCTGTAGAGCAATGGAAAAAATACTGGGAAACATCAGCTGAATTCCCATATAAGGAGGACATATTTTCCTTTTTTTTCCAGTTCCGTTAACTCTCGCACAAGCTAACTGCAACTTATGCATCTGAGCTGAAAGAATATGATCAGTGGCATGTGCTAACCAACTCTGACACTAAGACACTTAGGGCAGCTGTCAAGCAACACAACTTTCTTTTGTGCTTCTTTTCAGAATTAATTAGCAGAAGAAGAGCCTTTAATACACAAGCTCTTGCCAAGTTGAACTTGGAAGGAATCTTGCTCTGCTCCCTACTACTGCCTGTTCTCAGGAAACCTCTAGAGGAGATAAATGAGCAAGTTCTTCTCAACCTATCTACCTCCTGTTATCAGCGGGTGTAAGCCAGGAGTTACAAGAGGTAACACATATAGCAAGTCTGAATGCAACAGAAGAAGTTGGCCAGCTTGGAAATACCTGGCCTCAGAAATTAATGCAATTAGCTATTTTTGTTGATTGTACTGAAAATACAGCTACTTTAAGCTTTAATTTCATTTGTTTTAGATTCACTCATGATGTGAAACTTAACCTCTGTTTTGTGGCAAATAGTTTTAGGAAGTACTGTAGATGTTCAGAAATCAACCCATAATTCTGTGCTCAGAGGTGAGGACCACCTGAACTACCATCAGTCTCCATTTGCTTCACAGGCTGATGGGACTCCTTTGAGAATTGTCAAGACTTCCTCCCCAACTTTGGTTAATCCTTGGAATATCAACTGTTTTTCTCAGTACTTCAGTAACCTCTTTACTCTCATCCTTAAGCCAATGGGCAGAGAAAAAGAAAAGGTGAAATCTAGCCAAGAAGGGTTAATAGAATTTAGTGAATTTCAGAGAAGTTGAAACTTGAATCGACTTGAATCTGGTGCAGACATTCAGATCAATCTTTATTTTATCTGAACTGGTGACCAAACTGATGCAGACAGTCTTACCTTTACTAGAACTGCTTCACTGTTGTCTCATTTTATTTGACTGGGTCCACACCTCTTGTTTTTTTTTTTTTCAAACACACTCAATCCTATTTTAGTTCTATCTGTATTTTTTCTGTTCTCCATTGGCTCAGTAGTATTTCTACCTTATTTTTTTTTCCTGAATCCTTTATTGTGGGATTTTTTTAAAAATTTTTTTTTTAAGTGAATGGGCACATTTCAGGAAATGTATCTAGACCTGAGCAGTCAAGGAAATGGAAGAAAAAAAAACCAAAACAAAACAAATATATTTTCAGATAGATTCAGAAAGCAGTTGCTATTGCAGTCAAACATGACTTAAGACAGCTATAGTCAGACTCACTTCATTTTGGCTGTCTACAAGTAGTATGCTCCATCAAAGCTGGTCATCTAGGCTTCCTTGATAGTAAAAGGAGAGATACCAACATTTCCACACACTAATTAATTTAATATGCTTTCAACATCATTTTTAAGATTGTGTGAATCACCCAGCAGCAAATTTATTGCCCTCCCTTGGCTGTAAAGGAAATTTGGACATTAGTTTGGGCTAGGTATCTAACTCCTAGACAGACAACATTAAATGAAATTAGTCTGATGCCATAGACAGGAGGACACATAGGAAATTCCAGTTCACAACCCCCCACACCAAAAATTGCTTGCATTTGGCTTGATCTATAATTCTAGTAGCTCAATTTTTCTTTTTTTTTTTTTTTATTGTGTCCACCTGATAGTCCTCTAATAAAACTGTATCACTCTTGATAAACTTTATTCTGAAGGTCTTGCAGTAGTTAATGATGTAGTTCTTACATTCCTGTTCTTTTGGCCTTGTTGCTTTAAAACACAGTCCTTAATGCAATCACGTCAGAAAAAGGAAAACATATGATCAGCTACCCATGACCCTTAGGATTTGACAATGTCACAAATGTTGAGTAACAGATTTTAACTGCCCTTCTCTCTCCCTCTCTTGCCACACCCTTTCCTTAAATGTGTGGGTAGTCCTTGTTACTTAGCTCCTGGTTTGTGGTTTTTTGTTTTTTTTTCCCCCTCAATTTCCATGCCTAATGAGCCTGAGCTGAGTTAATAATGGATGTAATAAGTAATGACTCATTGTTTTGGGGCCTGTGTGTCTCTGTGTGCAATGGAAGAGGAAGCCAGGGCTCCGATGCTATTTGTTCTGCCATGTCACTTGCTGCCAAGCAATGCCACTCATCAATAAAAGGCAAGATGACGGATGAGTTCATTTAATGGAATTCCTCTGAGTGAGCTGCAGCCACAGCTCTTCAGTAGGCTTGTTCTTTGAGTCTCTTTTTCTCTCTCAGTCCCTCTTCCCTCTCCTCATTTTTTTTTTTTTTTTAATATTCAGGACAGTTGGAAAGTGTGGTTGGCTGAGAAGGTTGCCATTTGTGCCAGCAGCTCCTTCTGCTCTTAACAACTGCTATCCTAAATCAAATCAAGAGGTTTGAGAAGTGAGATTAAATCAGCACTGCCTGATATTGACATCGCGTGGCATTTGTGCGTCTCGCCTTCCCCTTTGTCCTTTCCCCTCTCTTTCCTCGCTGGTCAAAGTGGGTGTGGAGGGAGGCTGGTTAAATATTTGAGGAGAATAGGATTTTAAGTGTTCTCAATATGGCCCTGTGTATGCTGGATAGCTAAAACAACCTCATTCCTTTGGAAAAGTATCAGGCTCTGACTTTACGCACAAGATACAGTGCTGCACATTTTCAAGGTCTGATTAGCTAAACAGGTTATTATTTCAGTTTCCACACACACATATCTACTCAGAAGAATGAATGAGGTTTCCATCCCTCTGCCCATTTCCAGATTCTTCTTCCTCCACCTGCTTCTTCTGTTTTGTCCTCCCTTACTTGTAGCTCCAAAGGTCTGGTCCTGGTATCATTTAACATAACAATTTTCCAGTACAATTTATGGAGGGGCAAAATGCTGCTGGACCAGATTCTCAGTTCAGGAGAAGTAAGAGGAATTCACATAGATCTGCATATTAATTGATCTGTGGTCCCATTTAGTTCAGCAAGTTATGACTCAAACACGTCAGAGTAGAAGAAACATCAGGAGAATTTTACCTGAAACTCTCACAAAATATATATATCTACTTTTATTTTCCAAGATTTCCTAGTTTAATGTAAAACACTATTGAGCAAGAAGTTAAATTCCTTCCACTCCTAATGACATAGATAAGGATGAAACCATCTCTTTTCATTAGTGTTACTCTATTTACTGAAAACTAACTTTGTGCTGGCATGAATATTTTGCTAAAGCTGGAGTAAGAACATTGTCCATTTACTTTATAGAGAGTTTAGCTTTCCCAACACCACGTTGTGGCTGCCTTTGCGTCTTACATATATATGTATGATGGTAGGTGGGTGTATATTTATAGAAAATAAGTAATACTACCCTACTTATTTAAAATTCCTGGGCAGATACTCAGCTTGGGTGAATATCAGTTGTTTTGTTGAGAGTACTGTTGTACTTTAGCTTGGGATATGTTTAGAGTAAAAAAAAAAAGTAAAAAAAAATATGTATTTATTTTTAACACTGGATTTCTATAGCACAATGGTTAGAAGCTTGATCACAGCAGGCCAAGGAGCTAAAGAAAGATGTGTTGCAAGTGGGACAGACTTACAGGTGCAAAAATGACTCTGTCACAACTTTTCCAGAGTGGAAGAAATAGAACATAATGGCACAATAGTATGTTGTGTAAGTGCATACTACTTCTGATTAAAAAGATGATATTCAACTTCATGAGACTCCTCTGTTCTTTGAACAATAACATAATTGTAAGTTCAGCAAATTTTTCATATCAACTATATATTTTCTCTCAGTGTCAAAAATCTGGGAGTGAGAAATAATGTTCCAATGTCATAGATAGCTAAAGAGACAGTGATAGAAATCAGAAAGTTTTTTGTTTCTTTCTTTGTTTTTCTGTTTGTTTGGTTGGTTGGTTGTCTTTTTTTAACTGGACAATGTACTGGGCACCACTGAGAATACATCATACGTATGAACTATCATTGATCAGTGGGAAAAAAGTAAATAATACTATAATGGATGATGTAAAGGAAAACTCTTACAGAAGAAAACACTTTATTTGGTCTGTAGCATATCTAAGAGTGCTAATTAATATCTGCTCTCTCAAGCAGTCAGCATGAGAGTTTGCTTTATATTTCCTAGAGTGTGAGTGCACACTAGAGTCAATCAAAAAGCATTTGAAAGGACTGTGGGCTTTTTGAGAAAAGTATATATAGGTAGCTAAACAGGGAATAAAGGAAGATATTAAATACCCCATAGAGTAAAAGTGTATTAAATAACCTGTATATTAATATTTTAAAAGTATATTAAAAAAACCTATGGAATACAGATAGCCAAGAAAGAGATTAACAGAGCATTACATTTTATTGTTGAGCACAAATGTTCCATTCCTTTCTCTGAGCTCCTAATCAGCATTTTTCATTATTTCCCTTCCCCTGTATTTGGCTCCTGAGCCTCAGTGCCCAGAGCAACACTTCCAGTAGCGTTGAAAACTAGATACTGCAACCACATTCCCAGGCAGAGAGCTTTGCCAAGGCCTACATTTGATCCAGCTAGGAGCACATGCCCGCTCGGTGGTACAAGGTCATAATAATAATTCTCCCTTCAGGGGCAAACAGTCTTAGGAATGATCCCCCACTCTTCTCCCCTACTATCTTGGCTCATTTTGATCTCAGTTGTTATTAAGCTCATTTTATGCTGCAGTCGGAGCAGCTTGTTTACTTACAGAAATGGTTATTCAGAAAGCGGATGCCTGCAATGAGACCAGAAGCCTGTGTAAGTGTGCAAGTGTGCATGTGTGTCTAGTGCGCGTAGAGAGAGAAAATTGGTTTGTTTTAGGGACATGTCATTCCTTTGAACTTCAGGAAAAAAAAAAAAAAATAATTTTTTCTTTGATGGGCTATGCTTTGGTTTTGTTTTGGTTATTTTTCATTTTTATCTTGCCCCAGTTTTCTCTCTGTAGTGTCTAATGTACATTTCAATGGATGGGAATGATGACAGAAGGCATTTGCAATCCCTTGAGGCATAGTAGCAGTGTCTGGAAACGCTTTTGGTACTGAAGTATTCTGATGAGAATAAAATAAATCTCTTTTTATTCTTTTTTTTTTATTCTTTTTTTTTTCTTTTTTTTTCCCCCTTCTCCTTACATCAACATTGGAATTTCAATTGTTGGGGGGGAGGATGAGGGTTTTTTGTTTGTTTTTAAATGGTAGCTTTTCTCCCCCACAGACTTTCTCTTATTTTTTTTTTTTCTCTACTTTTCTCTTTTTTCCTCCTTCACTTTCCTAATTTTCACCAGGCAGTGACTCCCATTACTGAGCAATTGTGTTTATGAATGAATACTCAGATGGCTCTACAGGTAGAACTGCAGCCCTTTGCAGTTCGTTCATGACTGTTCATGACTGGTCTCTTTGTCCAATGGAGTCTAGAGAGTATTTTCATTTTGTTGCATGAAGAAACATGGTTAACATGAAATATTTGAGGTTTTGTCAGATTGAGTGGAGGAAATGGACAGTTAGTGGAAACTGTCAACAAGAAAGTCAACAGAAGGGAAACTGAATGCTTTTGTAGTTGATGAGAAGGCGGCAAGAGCTGAGTGGATGATTCTGTTTATCACTAACTCCAACTTGACCAAAATATTCACATGGATGACAAAAGAAAGCAATCCACGGTGGGATATTCACAAAATCTTTTGAGCCAGAGAACTACAAAGATGTCCCAAAATCTGTAGGCGGTGACTGGTGACAGAAAGAACATGGGAACCTTGATAGCAAATGTATCAGAGCTAGGGACAGAACACAGTATTTTGATATCTGCAAAAATTCTAGTACAATTTTAAATGATTAATTGCAAGTTGACTTTGCACTGGAGCAACTGCATTGACTTCAGTGGTGTGGTTTACAATTAGCAGCCATGTGATGTTGACTTGTATGAATTATATTCCTTATTGGTGTATATTGATGCAGCTGCACTGGAGTGATTGAAGCTATGCACATAGACCTCAGCTGATTGCTTATCAAAGCCTGTCCCCTGAAATTTCAATTTCTGCCTATGGTATACGACTTGGGATGCTACCTCCCAAAATTTTTAAGATCTTTGAATGTATTTTCAGATGTTTGAATATAGTAAGAAAGAACAAATCTCTAGGCTTTCAAGTGCCCTCTGGATCAAAAGTCAATGAGTGGAAAAAAAAATGTAAATGATAAACAATACACCAGATTCCAGAGCATGTTTGTCATGTTAATCATGTAAAGATGATTGTGGCAGAGAAACAGCAATGACAATATTACTTCCCATTTCTCTTCAAAACAGAAACTTCAGACAATACCAAAACTGTACCAAACAGTTTTTCTGGTCTGCTTATCCTTCCATATAGACAGAACATACATTCTCTTTGCCTCCTTTCTGAAATTTCAGGTAGGAATTTCCTATTATAAGGGCATCAAAAGATTAGGTTTAAGATTCAGCATGATGTGTAGGTACTCGCACCTGAGGGAGGAAGTATTTTCCATCATTGAAAAAGCCCACTTCTCTAAAATTCAGGAAGAAACATGGTTTATACAGATTATACGAAAGAAGGTTTACATTTCCTCTTCTCCAGTATCAGCTACATCACATTATGTCTATAATAGACACTTGACTCAAATCTGTCTGTGTTATATCCTAAAGACATCCAAGACAAAAGTTAAGTCTCCCCTGTTGCCAAGGTATTGGAGATCTCTAATGTGCCTTCTCTCAGCTATGAGGAAGTTTTAGAAGTTCATCTTCAAAATTCTGAAGGTTTCCTCTTTGTTTGCTGTTTGAAACCTGAGGCTGATCCCTCTGATGTTTCTTTCACCTATTTTTTTTTTCTATTCCGAGGATGAAGTGGCCAGCAAAGTGGCTTCCAGTCCAGTGTAGAAAATTGCAACTAATAACATCTTTACTGGCTGCAACGTTATTCCTTCCAAGCTAGACACGTGGAAGGCAGGAGACTTCCTCCCAGATGAGACAAGAACCTACAGTGTGCCTCCTCTGATATAATCTCTACTTCCACTCCTGCAAGCATCACATTAAATATATAACTTATTCCTGGCTACAGTTTCCCACTTAAACTTTTACTGATTACCAGTGTGATCCATAAGAAAATAAGATGTGATCTGAACAACTAAGAAGAGCAGGTTACTGTTGACCTAAGGAGGCCACATTTGGAAGCTAAGGGTGTCCTCTACTGCTGTTTACATTATTTAATTGACTTGTTCAGAGTCCCAAGTTTGTTCTAGTTTTGTAATGTGCCTCCACATTCACAAATGAAAACCAGTAGAGTGAATTTCCCCATCCTGATGATCATCATCTTGTTCTTCATAGCTGTATGACCAAATTCATATAAATGGTTGTATCACCAGCTAAAGGAGTCCAGGCATTCATCAAGCACATCAGGTTAATAAACATAGGAATATTACATGCAAGTAGATGGACTCCTTTCAGATTTACTTAGCCAAATGTTTGTAAGAAATATTAACTTAACACCAATGTGAATGAGAGAAAAAAAATCCCAACTATGTGAAAAATTTTATGCATAATTTACTTTTTACTTACCCTCTACCTCCCTGCTTCTGAAGAAAATAACAAAACAATCACAAACTCCAATCTAAAAAAGATGAAATCTTTTAATCTATTTGGAGTTTATTCCCACCTTTCCTCTTTCTTTGCTCTGCTTTATGTGATGTACTGTTCATTCCTATTACCTCTTTATAGCTGTTTTGTTAAAGTTCATACCACAAAGACCTGTAAAAGAAATTTATGACTCTTGGGGTTTCAGCAAATTCTAAATAACTATAACGTGAACATGAAACATTAATTAAAGACACTGGAGTCTAAGTTATAACAGAGATGCTGACATTTAAGCCCCTTGCACCGTGTAAATTAAAAATGGTATGACAAACAGTGAGTAATTTGATGGTCAGAGGTTCATAATAGATACCTTAATATCTTTGTCATGAAAAACAGTCTGTCCTTGGTTTAACCCATACTGAACAGCCCAGGGGTCTGGTTCATAAAGCATGACACTGCCTAAACATTTTTGCAGTAATTCATGTATCAGTCTGGGAATTGCATTGAATACCCTTGAGACTAAACAAATATGCAGGAAATTTGTGAACTAAATGTATTAATGCAAAGATAAATTCACATTCATCTAACCAGTGCAGATGCCTGTATCTGAGCTGGGCACACCAGATTCCTTCTATAATCAGTGGAAATGTACCCTTTCATAACGAGATCCACCATATCCTAAAGGAGATATACAGAGTAGATCAGATGAACTATTTAGGTAGGTAGAGACCTCAGGAGGTCAAATTTCCTACTAATTCCAAATTAACTTTGAACAGGTTGTTCGAGGGCTTCTCCAATTCCCTATAAAATCTTAAAAGTACTGATTCCTTTTCCTTTGATATAAGGAAATAGTTAGCTAAGGTAATAAGTCTGCATGAAAGTTGTCTGTTAGAGGAGACAGATTCTGCAGGCTACAGGCCACGTATGTATTCTTTCTCTCTTGCCAATGACAGCTGAAACAGGAGATACAAGGCAATAAAGTTATCTGACTTCACTTCATACTTTCTGTAACACAGGGGAATCTGGTCCTGTGTATTAATCAAGGGGCATTAATTTTCTAAAATTCCCAGTTGCTTGCAATAGGGAAAGCATGCTCTTAATCACATACCTAATTTTGACTCTTCAGCTACTTAATTCTCTTCAAACACTTAATTAAATATTCTGTTCCCATACAGCTAAGAGAAAGCCTGAGACAAATGCAGCAGGTATACCCAGAAAACTCATGTATCAGTCTAGAAAGAGAAGCACCAGCAATACTTTTCCAGATTGCATCTTCTGCTAATGCTTCTGCTACTTGCTGCTGAGCTGAGTCAGCATGCTACAAACTTTTCTACTGAAGAACTTTAAAGTAATAACTGGAAACCAAGGAGGTTGGCTTGCTAACTTCTTATGAGTTCTTCACCTTTACTTCAGATTTGTTCCATCACTTTCCTTGCATACTCTTCCTGCTTTGTGCTGTTGTTTAATATCCCACGAGTTTTGTAATTTCAGCTCCCAAACTGAATACGACGTTCCCTCCAGTGGAACCCTCACCTTGATAAATTGCCAAATAGTAATTATTATTCCTTCCAAAGCCTAAGATATGAAGTCATGGCTGTAATTTCCAAGGCTTGAGTGCCAAGAAATTTATGCTATACTTCTCCCCATCAGAGTTTTCATCTGAGATCATATTTCAAGACCTTTCCTTTGATGATATGATTAAGATAACTCCTTTATCAAGTTCGAGCCTCCGTGAGATATTCAAGAAGGAACTTGATAGTTCTTAAGCTTCGTTTGCTTCCCCTATGAATATCAGCAGTGTATGAAGGGAAAAAGCACACAGACAAGATGCCTGATAATCTCAAATGCTCCTAATTTTTCAATGTTTATTATTACGATAGTATGTGCTGGCCTTGAATATGGAACTTCTGTTCTTTTGAGTGCAATATAAAAATAAAGGAAGAGATAGTCTATGCCTCAGAAATCTTGTCCATACCAAGATTTTTTTTTTTGTTAGCTTGTTAGCTTGTTTGCTTGTTTCTTTTTTTTTTTTTAAATTAGATTTTGATGTGAAACTTTTTAAGGCTCATTCATTGAGAAGATTATTCAAACTATAAGTGTGCTGAGTTCGAAAGTGATTGTGCTTCACATCCACTCTGAGAGAATAATAGCATATATACTATAATACAGTTAATCTGCATTTTCTCACAGGAAAGCAGAGAGCATTACACACATCTCATATGTATAATAAAATGTATACGCTATTCATATTGGATACCAGTGTATTATTTTGGTACTCCTGGTTTGAAAACTTCAGATAGTCTGGGAAAGAGAATATTGTTATCCCCATTTTACAGGCGTCTGTGTAATGGTTTACCTAGCCCATCTGTGTTGATCAGTGGTTTCAGGAGAGCAAGATACTCTGTAGCAAAGCTTTGTGAAATGGTCAAACAACATACATGAATTCTAACCCTTCCAGTTACTGACTAGCTTATGCCCTGAATTTGAATATTTTTGTTCTGATTTATAATTGTTCTTATCCTTTATTCAGTACTTTTGAAATTCTCATTTTCAACAATATAATCTCTTTGTTTCTTCAATATCCTTAAGCTATAACGTAAGGATTGATATTAAATTAGTCAAGGTGTTACTGTCCTGCAGACACAAGCATGCCCCATACAGGTGTTTTCTCATGAATATAAAATATATTTGGATTTTAAAATTAACTATTTCACTACTGAACTGTGTAGGAGGCACAGCCATTTCTATTACATCCAGACACTTGCCCAAACATTCTTTCCACACAAGAACACTTAAAAACTCATTCCATCAATGATGAAGGAGATAAAATATCTCTTTGCTATACATGAAATGTCCAATTAAAAAAAAAAAAACAAACCAAAAAGAGCCTTGCAGTGTTATATCCTAATTTTAATAATATATACATTAAAGTTTTCTTCTTGTTATAATCCTGTTTTATAGGCTTATTGTTCATGACATGGCCTTAGTGTTCATGTACATGACAGACGGAGGTATTCCTGCCACAGTCTCCACTACCTCCATAAATTGTGATTATAGATTGAAATATTGTATGCCTCATTATTTATGTATAGCTTTGAATTTTTCTCAAGGATGTTTTTCCTTTCTTTTGTGTTATTTTGTTTTAACAAAGGTGAAAGACTGTAAAAAACCACACAAGAACCCAAAGACCTTTCTTTCACCATGAAATGGCTTGAGGTGTACCACAGTGTCCCTTCTTGAATAAGCATTATTTCCTGGCACAGTGTAATCTCAGTAAGTCATTCCTTTGCTCATTGTTTAGGCTTCAAATCATCAAAGCATTTAAACACATACTTAACTTTAGTGTCTGATTAAGTGCCACTAGAATAGGATTTAAGCACTTGCTTAAAATTAAGTGATGTTTACATGCTTTGCTGAGTAAGGATGAAATGCTAAATTGAAATCATATTTGTGTCTGAGTGGAAACTGTTTCCAAGTTTACTAAGAAAAGAAAGCAGATTTGATCATATTGTCTGCATGTTTAACTCTTTCCTCTTCCTCTTCTCTCCTTCCCCCCAAAAAAAAGCTTTGGGACCTGATAGCCAGCTAGCATTTATAATATTGAATTAACTAATGTTTAAGTTACTCTTTGTCTGATTGACAATGAGGAGGAATATCGGGCTGGGTGGGAGCTAAGTGATATGGAAAAATGAGATTATTTTGCTGAAGAGGCAAAATTTTATCCTGAACTCGGTGACATACTGTGAGGGGACAAGAAGACATTGAGGAGAATAATACTGTGGGTTCTGTCAGGAACAAGAGGAAGCCTTTTCATGTACTGGGGAAGGAGATATGACATGAAGGGACATGTGAGTGGCATAGAGACAGTAGCTTCAGTTTAATTCCATTTCGAAGCTCAATTAGCTTGAAGGAATGAGCCCATTGGAAACCATTCTTTCTTGTTTCTGGTGAAGCAGAGATTCAGGACATTTTTATGTCCTTTCTTGCAATCGTGTAAATGGCCATGGCAAGACACAAACCAATGTTAAATCATACTCTAAATCTAGCTCTAGGGAGAGAAAGGGTAGTGTTTATCATGATGCAGAAGTTTTTTTAAAGGATCTAAACAAAACTAACAGCAAACTAAAAACTCAATTGATTTTGTTCTCTATTGACATAATCTGCCATGTTTTGAAAATATTCAAACAAAAAAAAAATCCTTTCTTTTCTGCTAGATAATTTGTTGTGGAGAAAAATAAAGATCAGCAAACCTATTCTGACCCTTTCCATATGGCCTCAGAGAGTACTTCTTCAGGAATTCCCCTCCTCATTTGCCTTGAACTTCTTAAATTTTTAAACCCTTTAAACATTTCTACCATTATCATCTATATAGGTCTGGACACCCAACTCTTTCTTTGTCCCCCATCCCCATGCTTCCCCATTCCCCTACCCGTCTGGATGTGGATACGGGTAGCTGACCCACCTTCCAATGCCATCAAAGATAATCTTGCAGTAACTTCATTGAGGCTTGAGTGAAGCCCAGCTTCTGGACAACTCCTTGGCTGAGCCCCATCTTCTCAGACTGCCCAGCACACCCTTCCTGTCATTGTATGTGAACTGCTGGATATGACAAGGTCACAGATTTGGTAAGGCCAGAGTTTCAGTTTAGAGTCTCTGTTATCTTAACACACTGCTGGGGTTGGGAGAAGGGCAAATGGAGTCTGCGTTTTTATTCTTTGCTTCCTATTTCCTTTTTCAGTGTATTAGTTCATACATGTAAGGATTTTTAACTAATAGTCTTAACATGTTTTCGAGCATTTTCCTTGATCAGCATCAAAATTACTATTCATGTAACACTGGTAGGACAGGAAAAAAGCTAGTTATGGTTCCTGCTACTTTAGTTGTTGTCACTACTGCCAGAAAGAGATAAAGCTTTCTTTCTCTCTCTCACTCTTATGCTCTTTTTTTTTCTCTCTCCTGTCCTTCAAGAAAATTGTCCTTTTATTTATTTTTGCTCTATCCAAGAGTGGCAGCTGATTTTGAAGTGTCAGACTATTATTTGTTTTTTTGGATGTTACCATTTATTGCAAAGAGGATAAAATCAATGTGACATTTCCAGAACAATGATAGATGAAAATGATGAGTGGTCTTTAAACGCAGAAGGCTAATTTTTAAAAATGTCACTAGTGTACTATTTCAGAGTTTGTCAAAGATAAAACAATAAAAGTTATAGATATGAAAACTAATAATATTTCACTGGGTCATCTATAGATAATCAGACTGTACAGTATACAAGTTCTATATGCTTCTGAATATAATATGGTAGATATGCTGCAAAAAGTATAGCATTAAATACAGTTACTTTGGGTTATTTGATTAGATGTTCGTTTGTGAAGACCTTGATTTCGAAGGCTATGACCTTGTAATCAGTTGTTCTAACAAAGACTCATAGACTGGTTTTATACTATGGAGAATTCACATGGACTCAAGAGATTGTGATTTGACGGCCAGGTTTTATGAGTTGCCTGAACAATACAGTCGTCGTGCTTTTAAAGCTATTACTGTGTCATACTGTGAGTGCAAGCCTTGCTTCAGAATGATGTTAAAATCTGTCCTTTGCTCTGAAAGGGTACTGCTTCCAATATCCAGCCTCCCTTTGCGGATTGTTGACTATAGTAACCTGTGTGCATAAAACATAGGAGACACGTGATTCCCTGCAGTTGAAACAGACTTTAACAACAACTTGTGTGTGTGTGTTATTACTATTGCAATAGTTCCTGGATATTTCATTTACAAGTCAAGGATGAAAATCTAGTCCTGAAAGCAGAGACTTTCACCATTTGATATCACTGGTAAAGCTATGTGAAACTAGTGAACAATATCTGCTTGTTCTTAAGCTAGGGTTTATAGACAGAAAGAGTTGGTGTGACTCAGTTGTGCTAATCTGGCATGAACCCTTTGATTAGCAGCAGGAAAACAGACAAGCAAGAAGTGAACACCAGTAGTGGGGCCTTTATATAAGAGCACCTGACCTAAGCATGTGACTAACCCACATTTGATAAATCCAGAGATAGGAATATCTACAATTTAATGTTACGCATCCACAGAAAGGGAACTAATACCAGCACATATTTGCCATCTACTGAACATAAAAAAAGAGTGTGGCCTCTAGTGATCATGGCTAGATTATAATAGTTCATTTACATCTAATATAGCAAAAAGTGTTCTGTTATCAAATCTGAGAGGTCTGTGAAATGTCAGTAAATAAAATTTCAACAGGATCTCTGAGAATTTGACTCATATTTGAACAATGTTTCTCTGCCTATCTGAATAATATATTTACACAGTTCTAGTTCAATTGGTGTAGTTTACAAGTAACTTCAAACCAGATGTCTGTATTTACCGTGCTCAAATAGATGCAACGTTTTGCAGTTGTGAAATACTGAAGTTAAAAAAAAAAAAAAGGAGGAAAAAAATCACACATAGCTGTTTAAGCTTGATGTTGGTTTTACAACCTCATTTTGGGGAAAAATAACTTCACAGTTTAACTGCAGATTAAATCTGATCTGATTCAGCTCTAATCATCTCATTAGAGGCAAATGAACCTAAATTGTGAATCAACTTGGAAAGAAGAGCGTAGGAAGATTTATGATAACTCCTCCCATTATTACACTATAGACACAAACACTAACCAAAATATGGGGGAAAAGGAAGCAGTAAGCACTTGCTAAAGGCCTTGTCCAACCTGTTTCAGATCTATGAAGAGACACAATTTGACCCGAGAATAGGTAACTAGATCAGTCTTCAAATTAAAGAATTGTAAAATGGCACACTAAAGGGATAGGCCTCATGTTTCTAGGTACCATGTTTGACAGCAGGTGTGATAAGCTGTAAAGCTAAGCTTGGGTAGCTATGTGCTGGAATTAAATCTAATTTTGTGCAATATTTGCACCTAGTTCCAGACCACACCTATTCATCTGAAGATTAGTACTAAGACAAATTTTTTAGATTTTAGAAGAGCAAACTTCAGGTCTCTCAGAGCTCATTTGGGAGGCATTCTGTGAAGCTTCTATGGAGGATAAAGGAGTTAGCGAGTGCTGGGAGGTTTTCAAGAATGGTCTTCTGGAAGCATGAAAATAGTTCATTCCCTTTAAAGGTAAGGGAAGTAGGTGGAGCAAGAGACCGCCTTGGTTTAGCTGCGAGCTTCTGAATCTACTCAAAACCAAAAGAGAAGTGTACCAGAGATGGAAAAGTAAACAAATACCTGTTGAGAACTACAAGGGCGCTGCCAGAGTGTGCAGAGATGCAGTTAGAAAAGCAAAAGCTCAGTTCAAAATTAAATTCACTAGACATATCAAAAACTACAAGAACGGTTTCTTCAGATACGTAAAGAGCAAGCAGAAACAGAAAGAAAACACTGACCCACTCTTAAAGAGGAGAGGTAAACAACGCCGTTGTCACCTATAACACTGAGAAGATAGAGGTTCTCAACACTTTCTTCACCTCTCTCTTTACCAGCACTGTTGGGCCCCAGACCTTGGGAACAAAAATCCCAAGCAAACACAGACCTTCCTTCATCATCAGTGAAGGAAGCGTTGATATGTGAACTATTACAGGAGCTTGGCCATTCCAAATTGACGGGCCCTGACAATATCCACTCAAGGGTGTTAACAGAGCTGGCTGACGTTATTGTAAGGCCACTCTGCATAATCTTTGAGAAGTCTCTGAGATTGAGAGATGTCTCAGAAGACTGGAAGAAGGCTAATGTCATCCCCATCTACAAGAGGAGCTTAAAGGAGGAAATTATAGGCCCATTAGTCTTACTTCATTCCCTGAAGTAAGGAATGAATCTTCCTGGGGGTTATCACAAGTCAAATGAAGCATGTGATTGGGAAAAGCCAGCACAGATTCACCAAGGGCAAATCGTGCTTGGCAAACCTGATTGCCTTCTACAACAAGTAACCTGCTTGATTGATGGGGGGCAAGTGGTGGACAATGTCTACCTGGATTTCTCCAAGGCTTTCAGTACAATTTCCCACAGCCTTCTCCTAGAGAAACTGACACGTCCAAGTGGTCTGTGTAGTGGGTGGGGAACTGGCTGACAGGCCTCATCAGAGGGTGGTGGCACATGGGTCTTTTTCAGACTGGCAACCTGTCACAAGTGGGGTCTTCCAGGGATCAGTATTGGGCTTAACGCTGTTTAGCATCTTTATAAGTGATCTGGATGATGGGATCAAGTGTAGCCTGATGAATTTTGCAGATAGTACCAAACTGAGTGAAGAAGTGGAAAATTCGGGAGAGTCACACTGCAAGAAGACCTGGATAGGCAAAAAGAGTGGGATGAGAACCTTACAAAGTTCAACAAGGACAAATGTAAGGTCTTGCACCTGGGAAAGCATAATCCAGGAGTACAGCATAGGCTGAGATCTACTTAGCTGGGGAGTAGCCCTGTGGAAAGGGACCTGGGAGTTCTGGTGCATCACGAGCTCAATATGAGTGAACAGAATGCTGCTTCAGCAAAGAAAGCCAACAAGATGCTGGGTTGCATCAACAATGGCATCACCAGCAGAGATAAAGAAGTCATTATCCCACTCAGCACTTGTCAGGCCACATCTAGAATACTGTGCTCAGCTTTAGTCCTCACTATGATAAAGGATGTGGACAGGCTGGAGAGGGTCCAGAGAAGGGCAACAAAGGTATCCAAAGAGCTGGGAAGCCTACCATATGAGAAAAGGCTGAGAGGACTGAATTTGTTCAGCCTTGAAGAAAAGAAGGCTTAGGGGGAACTTATCATCTTGTTCCAGTATTTAAAGGGTTGCTACAAAGAAGATGAAGACTTTTCTTTTAAAAGGAGTCATATGGAAAAGAGAGGGGTAATGGGTAGAAGTTATTCCTAGGAAGATTCTGGTTGGACACAAAAGGAATATTTTTCACAATGATAACAATCAGCTATTGGAATAATCTCCTCAGGGAAGTGGTAGATTCCCCAACATTGGACACTTTTAAGATTTGGCTGGGCGAGGTGCTGGGCTGTCTTGTCTAGACTGTGCTTTTGCCAAGAGAGGCTGGACCAGATGATCCTGGAGGTCTCTTTCAACCTGGTATTCTATGATTCTATGATCCAAAATGTTTCTAGATGCTTACTTAACTGTAAAATGTACGTGTTTCACATATTCTGTGTTTTCCGCATTTGAACAGCGTATGCTGTTATGTGAAATTTCAGGTAAAATGACTTAGCTATTATTATTAGCATATGATAACAGGATGGTCTACCAAGGGACAGCTGATCTTCAGCTTCATGGGGTTACCTCCAATATTGCAAAGCAACATGTGATTGTTATAAGAAAATACACTTCCTTTCTCTAGCCTCATTTCTATACTTTGAAAAGAAAATTAAGTATGTATTACCTCATGCACAGGTTTCTCTTGAGTCATTATAAACATCTACTCCAGCTTACACATGATAATATACTTTTAGAAATATTTTAAGAAATGTTTAAAAAAGTTAAAATTACGCAATAGAGTTATTAACTGCTTATTCTTTTACTGCTTCATAAATATACTGTAGGACAGGTGCTTATTACATGATGATGTGCCTTTTCTTTCCACAAACACTTGTTCATGTCAGATATTTAGCTTGCCTTTAGTCCTATCAGAAATGTTACAGAAGGCCAAGGAAAACAACTGTATAGCAAGTTCTGTTTAATCTTTGCATGCCTACTGTGAAAAACTTTAGGAATGTGATGCATAAGACAGTTGGCATGGGAGAGTTTTAAGGGGTGGAGTATGCAAGGAACAGATAAAAACTTCAGAAAATAATTGCTAACAATTGCTGTCAGTGTGTATTGACCATGTGGAAAATGAAAGGCCTGTGCATCAGTCACCTCAGGAGGAATATGAGGAGAGGAAGCTTGACAAATCGTAGTCATACTGTTAAATGTGGTGTTGTGCTATAAACCATAGAGGGTCCAAGTCTTTCTACATACACACATATTAAATTAGTATTATTTTGCTCTTTATTAAATTAGTTCTTTTTTTTTTTTTTTTACTATGGCCAAGAGCAGCCTGATTTTTCTTCTTTTATCTTGTTAATAGAAATAGCTAAGTCATTTTACCTGAAATTTCACATAACAAAATAAAATAAAATAAATAATAACTCACACACTGTTCGCCACCAAAGGAAAAAAAAAAAAAAGAGAGAATTTGAATTGGTGAAAAATAATATATTGCTGATAGTACTGAAACTATAAAGATAGAACTTTTTTTTTGTAACAAAATATGATGGGAAGCCTCATTTAGTGCTAATGTCACCTACACTATCTGTAATTTGATGTTAAATTTCTATTTGTATAGTGTGAATCATTTCAGAAATCTCTAGAAACTCACCAGAGATACTGTATCTTGGACTGTAGCCCTTGGAAATATTTTAAAATGTGTTTGACTTTGAAAAGGGCATTCAATTTCATTTTCAAGTATAGAACATAGGATAAACACATATACTTCATGTTTCATATCAAATATGAAAACCCAACAACCTATAACTCTTTGGATTTTACTGTGTGAATTATCATTTTGATTATGATTTTACAGTTTACATCATCTTTCCAATAAAAGTAAGCCTGCCTTGGGAAACAAACTTCATATTCAAGTATCTGGCCAAGGAAAAAATACCAACATATTTTGATCAATAAAAAGCAGGGTCCAAAGGGTCAGAAAAAACCATTGTGTTCCCAAATTAATAAGAAAGACATTCATTTCAGCAGGACTAGCCATCTTAAAAGACTGTCTCCAGTGCACCTTAGAGACCTCAGTTTCAGGCTGGCTTGATGTCCTAATTGAATTGCCTTGGTTGTGGAGTGCAGGAAACAAAGCCTCAGAGAGTTTCCCAGACAGAGAGAAAGAGGTGGATGAAGGGAATCTATGATACGTGCTCAATAAACAGTGAACACTTTACTCCAATCTGAGAATAATAATTTTTAAAAAGAACTAATTGACCTCTGGTGATGGATTTCTCAAAAATGTGTTATTTTTGTGTGTATTATATATAACACGTAATAGTATATAATAACAACAATTATTCCATGACTTTATTTTTACTTAGCTCTTATTACTATGTCTCAAAGCAGCTTCTAGAGAAAGTTTCCCTCACTACTCCTATTTTGCAGAGAAGTGACTAGATCAAGGTCACCCATCAGCTAGCGGCAGAGCAGAAATTAGACCGGAACATCTTCACCTTTCACAGTATCTTCCAGACTGCAGTATTATCTGTAGACACATGTGTATGTATAATCTACATACATGTACTGTATCTTGAAATTACATATGTACAGGGAATCAAGGAAGTTACCTTTATTTGTAACTGCTCTGCCCGCCGCCTCCCATCCCACTGGTGTACTTTTACATAGTCTAATTCTCTACTCCTAGATTTTGCCCTCAGCTACTTTAGGGATAGTTTCAAAGACGGTAGCTGATACAGTAAAGGTCAGTGTGGAAACATTGCACTTTGGGAGCTTCGGGGTAGTACCAGGAAAAGCTTTTTCCACAGGAGGGTAGTGCAGCACTGAAACAGGCTGCGTAGGAAGGCTGTGAAATCTCCATCTTTGGAGGTTTCCAGCACTCAGCTAGACTCAGCTGTGTCCGACTTCATCAAGTGTTGATTTTAAGCAGAAAGTTAGAAGAGATGGCCCCCAGAGATCCCTTTTAATTAGCCTTCCTATGATTCCACATTCCTCTGGGACGGTCTCTCATTTTGTCTCATATGATTTTTCTCCATCACTTTATCACTTCTGCTGTGGTGCTAATGCATTCTCCTGTGTGGCTGTTTCACCCATCTATATGACAAAATAGAGTCAGCATCTCCAAATGCTAAGCTACTGCATCCACCATATGCACTGCAGTAGGCTACAACCATACTGGCTTGCAGTATAAATGCATTAGCAACAGCCCCACTCCTGCCCATTGCCGAGGCAAATGTTGAGAATGTCTCTCCATATCTAACAATTAAAACATAGCCACCAACAGATAAGTGGAAGGGGACACTGAGACGTGAACAACAGGTGAAAAATGGGTCAGTACCCTAGAACTGCATCTTGTCATGACAGGGTAATGCCTGCTAACCAAAATACCTGGAGCTCTTATGCAAGGAAAATAGGTTTGCATGGGTTTGGAGACTGAATTAGAATATTTTATAGCACAGAATGCAAATAATCAGGTAATTTACTCTTCAGCTGTACAGTAATTGCAATGTAATTAGAATAATTGCATTTTACCTGCAGGACATGCACTTACGGCATGTTGTATTTGCATTAAATATTCAACATATACATTCCAGACCAATTCATCTTTGCTGTAACTCTATGCTGAAGTCAGGGGATACACTACAGGGACGAATTTGGCTCCCACTATTCTCACTTGTACAAGTTACAATCCTGCTGGAGATTCCAATTTTGCAGAAAAAGATTTTTTAGGAGAGTTTGATGAATTTGGTGGTGAAAACTTGCACAGTCTGGGAGTAGTTTGTCCAGTAAAAGTTGAACTTCAATTCATCTGAATAACAGGCAAAGAAAAAGCGCAACAACCAGGTAATCATTCACCGCCGTGAGCAATCAAGCAGTTCAGTTCTGGCAGTAGTCTCACACAGACCATACTTCGGGGTCAAGCCAAGGCCTCAACTCCAGCTGTTTTGTGCTAATGAGGCAACGAAAAGGAACCAAAAACCTGCCTGAGAGGAGTAGCTGTAAATACCTCCCCATTGCAAGAGTGTTTTTGCGTGGCATGGGTCTGATACACTTGGCTCTCCTCCATGTTCCCTCTTCCCTTGGCACAAGGACAGGAAGAAGCTGCGCCAAGAGCAGCGAGGGGTATGGGATAGCGTGTGGGAGGAAGGATGAGTCAATGATTAGGACAGGAATTTGGGACACTGCACACCTGGGTTCAGGCCCTTGCTCTGTAACTGCCTTTCCACATGACCTTAACCAAACCATTTATAAATAAATCCACAAAAAGACCTAGAAGATGTAATATCTAACTTCAAGTAGATAAGAAATACTCAGACCTATTAGGAGTCTAAAATTTCTGGATTACACATAATGAGCTTGAAATTTGAGAAAAAGAGGGAGTAGACAAGAAGAGAGTTAATCACTAAGAGAAAGGCATAATTTGAGCATCATACGTCCAGACATGTAAGATGTTTAAAGACAGATAAGGCTCTTGCAGGTGTAGAAACTGTTCTACTTTTGACAAAATACCAGCCTGTTCTTTGGAGTAAGGAATAACACCAATGCATTTCCACTTTCAACTTGTGTGCTCTCATTGCTCAATTAAAACTTTTTGGAAAAAAAAAACAAAAAACAAACCAGAACAAACAACCCTAGAAATGCACTCTGAGGTTTACAGGGCTGAGATCAAAACAAAGGACAACAAAGACCATAGACCACATGCTTCCGATCTGCACAGTTAGCCTAGCTGCAGATAGGACTCTAAGAAACTGCACTGTGCTGAAAATAGTGATATCTAATGATAGACTCATCTGTGCTATATTTGCCTTCCTAATTATACCACCAAGCTGCTTTTCTTTCTCTCCCCTTGCAATTCTTTTACTCCTCTATCAAGTTTGTGCTTCAAGGTTTTCAAAATGTGCTCCCTGCTCCAGTCTCCATTGTTGCTGTCTTTGGAGGTATCCATTCACTATGCTAATTACCCTGTGTGTTTGCTGAAGGAGTTCCTCCAGAGCCCCTTAGATCCTAGTCCCTTCTTAGCTAATTACCATGTGCCATACTCTGGAGCTATGGGGCCTCAGGGTGATCATTTTGTTGACAATGTGCAGCAATAACCATATAATCACAGCACATTTATGGAGCATTTATGGAGTTATTTGTGCCATGCTATAGATGAAGTTAGCAAATGTAATTTACCTCTCACCACTAAAGAGGACAGAGTCTTGAGGTCAAAGGCTGAGCTCTCATTAGAAACCTTATTTTTTAAAAACTGCTTTTATAACAGTGAGTTTCCTCAACCAACTAAAACGATGCTTGTTGGGCTTCTTTTTAATTCTTCTTTTTATCAACTCTAAAACTCCAGCTCATATTTACTAACAGGAAGTTAACTTTCACGAGCTGAAGGAATAACAATAAAAAAAAAACTCCAAAAAACTCCTCACAAAAAAACGTTTCACCCAAATACTCTAAATAAATAAATAAATACATTCATACATAGAAATGTTCCCCATGAACTTCTATCTGTCTCTTGATACTACTTATCTGTTCATATAAAACTCCTACCAGGTGCAGAGTGATTAACAAGACCAAAAATAAAACTATTATCTATCAAGCTAACATTTCCTCACATCACCTGTAGCAGTACATTGGCTGCTGCCTGGATGCTCAATCATGTCTAGTGTTGTAAGGTGACATTTGGATAGGAGCCATTCTGCCGCAGATTAGGAGAGGAACCAGGGTTTAGCAGGGTGGATATGATCAGCTGAGAAACCTAATAGAGAGGGGAGAGGGGAAAGGAAATTGACATTTATGAAAGATGCTGTCCAGAATAGGTCAGACTGAGCAGAAGAGGGCATGCTTTAGAAGGTTTAACAGAAAGAAAAAAAAAATCTTAGTGTCACTAGGTCTTTTTTCAAAGATTGGTATGTATATATATGGTAATGACATACACAATAGATGCATACACATATTACCATATTACCATATATACATATGCATATATGTGTTCATATGCATACAAACACACAAAACTTCCCAACATAGACCATCCCATAAATATATGAATATATAAATATACAATGTATTTCCCTTTGCCAATAAAAGACGATATAGGCTCTCAGACCAACTTTCATATATGGCAGCTTAGAGCAAAAATGTTTTATTCATGAATTATGTCTTTTTTTTTTTTTATAAACACATAAAAATGTGAAACAATAAAAGTGATATATACCTACTAATGAGTGAGCCAATAAACCCCACCAGGCAACTTAGCTTTGGAAGTGGAAAAATTGACTTTGTATAACAAATTGCAGAATTATTAATCCTGTTTGAAACTCTTTTTATATCAGACCATTTACTTTAATTCTTGCTACTTTCAACATTATCATACATTATGCATTTTTCTTTGTAATTTTTTTTTTCTTTCTGCAAGTATAGTATGCTCCCAACCTTTAAAGGGCTGGAAGCATTTTAAAGAGAAGCCTAGTGGGTAAAAGAAAAAGCAAAGGATAAATTATTTAGGCCATTCTGAGTTACTCATCCCTGCAAAAACTCCCTCACAGTGGTCCCTCACAGACCACTGATGAATTAAGCTTTGTGAAAGCCCTGCAGTGGAAGGAAATATCATCTCCTCATTAGGTGAGCAGAGAAGTGGAAGCACAGAGCTATTGCTGTGTCTACACTAGGCTGAGAAAGAAGCCTCCAGATGGGCCCTAGGCTCACCATATTCACCCTTCCTTGTATCTTCTGTCTGCACAGTTGCCTGGTGAACACCTCCTGGGCTTCCTGCAAAAGGTGGAAGAGGAGAAGGTATGGGAAGACCTTGCCTTAAATTCTTTTTCTTAAGGAACACAAGCAAGGACAAATAAACTAAAGCTAGCACTCTAACTTATGAATGCAGGTTGGTCTTCAGACTCATCTGCAAAGAAGCAGAGAAAAATACGCAAACTGAGTCAGAGTGGCTGAGGACAGATGAGGTGGCTTTGTCTAGGAAGGCTCACTGTTATGCCATGATTCATCCATGAAGAGCTTTGGTGGCGTACCTGGTGGTATGAATACTTGGTGGTATATGGGTTTGGGCACGGGGAGCTTGTACGAGTGGGAAAGTATGTCAGATTCAGGCCATGTCTGCAATATGAGACGCAGACACATCTGGTCTTGAGGATGCTCTTAATACCTATCCTTACTGGGAAGTAACAATATAACAAGTAATTTCCTAAAAGGCAAATTTTAGATGCACAGTGTAAAATATGATCCACTTAAAATACTCTGCAACCTGAGCTATGAGGTCACTGAAGATCTACAGGTCCATCTGAGGTCTATGAGAGTCCTATATGACTCGAAGTTGAATAAGAGTGCAACTGTAAGGCCATCCAGCTTACTGACTAATCAACTGACTGGCAAAAATTAGACTAATATTTATTCTCAGACTGTGCTGGACAGAGTCATGGCTAGCAACAGGCTAAAGGCACAAATATGCTGAGTATGTAGGTATAGCCAGCTGTGTTGGTTTTGTTTAGTGAGGGGGGTGCTACAGTGGCAGCTTCTTCAAGAAGTTGCTAGAAGTTTCCTCTTTTTGTCCGGTGGATTTGACTGGGTCTAGGGCGGACCCGCCACCGGCCAGGGCTGAGCCAATTGGTGACAGAATGTTCCCTGATAATGCCTCTGTGATAACAAATTTAAGAAGTGGAAAAATAATTAAAAAAAAAAAGAAGTGAAGAAGTAGAAGCAGAGGTAAAGAGGGGGAGGAGTGAACCTTGTGTGCCTTGCAGTCCTCACCCTCTGGCCTCCCGCTGGACATCTGTCGGTCACTATGTACAAAAAGCATGTCATAACATGTGTTGCCACCTTGGAAAATACGTATTCCAGTATTCTCTTTGCAGTTCCTCTGGTGACTTTTATGTCTGTGACAGACATTTCTTCTTTCTTATTTTCTAACTGTTGGTATCCTAACTGAGGCACCTTTTTAAATTGATATTCAACTCTGTACTAAACTGAGTATTAACTTACCTCTTAAGGAAGGGAAAAAGAGGTACCTCCAGTGGATCACTCTAGCAGCACCTGTTTTTTCCTTACTGATAATACAGTGTGTAAAATTGTAGTCTTAGCTCCTGTGTCTCATGTAGGGACCACTTTATGTGTGGTGAATCCATGAAGTTTTAACTGTATATAAACAGTATCTCTCGGTGTTTATCTAAAGAAATTAATCCTAAAGGGGACATAACAGCATATGGATTTTGGAAGTATGATGAAAATACCTATCATTCATAATAATCAAATAATAATTTTGTGCATTTACCTCATTGATAATCTGTCTCTTTCTTGTCCTCCAAAATCCCCATTATTCTCTGTTCAGGCATCTCTCCATACTCTATTCTACTATTTTGTTAGTAATCTGTATACTATTGATTGTAAAGCTCTGAACACAGTTCATGTTGCTGATAAAAAAAACAAATAAACCCCAAACACCCACACAATGCTATTGCAAAGAAAGCTGCATTGTGCTATAATACAAGGCATGTGAAAAACAGATTTATACAGAGTAATTTAGAGTTTCCATTTCCAGACATGGAGAGAGACAGAAAGAGAGTAACAGGGGACTGGGATGGAAGGAGACTTGCTTTAATTTATGGTTTGAAAGCCTTTCTATTGAAACTTTTCCACACACAGGGTCAGTTGCATAGAAAGGGGTTCATTCGCATGAAGTGCTAAAGGTATGAGCCCCTGAGCAAGTCAGCTCTCGGTGTTCAGGCACTAACGATACTGTCTGTCATGGCTCAGCCTTAGGTAGGAAGGTACTAAGGCCTAAATGAACCTGAGGATTTTTTATTGTGGTGACCCCAGCATTGGGCAAATATTGTACAACATCTTGTGCCACCAGCCAAAATGATTTACATATATTTTTTTTTCTCCTCTCTGAATAGAGTGGACAGCTGGTGAGTTCTTACGCCTATTAATCTTTCAGTGCACAACCATTTCTTAGTATGTATCAACTATTTTTCAATCTTTGAGGCATCAAGTGAAGTAATGAAATATGCCATTATACTCTTACAGGACTGATGGGCATTACTGAATGACACATTAGGTTTGAGGGTGAAGAGAAGGAGGGAGAGGGGAAATACTGGCATAAGGCAAACCGCCTATTATTGCCTTTTCATTGTGGCAAACACAAAGAATTATTTCTAATCTGCTTCTCAGGGGATCACCATAAAACTCCGACCACCTATATATATTTTGTGTGTGTGTGCATGCATGTGAGTATCTGTGTTAAACTTCCTTGCTGTCAGGTAGGATTTTTAGTACTTCAAAGCTCTCAGTGTCTCTAGTCTTAAACTAAATTGGTGAAGCTATAAAAGTTTTAATCTCTCTTGGCCCTGAAGCCAAAATTTCTGTGCCAGCTGCACAGAACAAGTCACGGCAGTATGTAGCACACAATATAAGGCATTATAAGTGGTTGAACAATGAACTTGGGCACCCGGTTTTATGCAAAACAAAAGGAGATGAACCAATACTTCAGTAATTAAATGAGCTCTAAATTGAAAGGAATATATGTATTTGACAGAGACGGAGCAGTGAAATGTACAGGATTAGGTTCTGATCTGAGATTTTAGAAATTTCATGTTTACATGTTTAAACCTAGAATCTTGATAATTATCCATAACAAATCATATCACCCTACAATATAGCAATAGGGGGATGAGGAAAAAGGCTGGATAAGTTTCTCTAAGTGAAACAATGATCCTTATTCAAAAAGTTTCTTCTTCTCTTTAATTTTGAGGAATGACTAGAGAGTTTAACTAACTTTTCATGGTCCCTCCCAACGATCAGCCTCAGGTGCAATCCGAATGTGCAGTCTCTAAATCTAGTGGGTGGAGGATTGCACTCCCTCCTGAATGCCATATCACAGAAGCATTAATTCTCTTGAGATCCCTGTTCTAGCTCTCATAGGTTATGATGTGCAAATACTTCAGATCAAGGCAAAGTAGACTGGAGTAAAATTTGGAGACTACACCTTGATCTGGCTTAACACTCTTTTGAGCTCTCGGCTTTGCTGTCTGTCTGTCTCTCTCCTCCTTTGCATTTTCTTTTACTGCCTTTCCTTATTGCAATGTGCATAATTCCCCTTTGAGTAAAAGCCTTTGAGTCTGGGACAGTCAAACACGATTGAGGGAAGGCACACATTTCATTTTAACAAACAAACAAAAAACCCTGTCACTGAACAAGAAATAAAGTTGGACTCCTAACAGACAGGAAGATTTTTCTGAGCACTCAGTGTATTAAATAGTATCCTTTGCATGTATTGCAGAAAAAAGGCAGGAAAAAAAATTCCAATGTTCAAAGAAAACTGTCATTAAAGGTCACAAGTACGCCAGCATTTTTATTCACATATTATTATTATTATTATTCTCTAGCCTAGATACTTTGTTAGCCTGAGAAAGAGCAGCACAAGCAATATAAATCATTTACTCTATTGCAAAAGAGAGGTGCTTCTGCAGAATGGGATGCTGAGAACATTTTAAGGGGTTACACCACAGAATGCTGATTAACTCCTCCCCAAATCGCCCTTTAAAGGTACACAAAATACTAGCATGTAATTAAATATGTGTTCTTTGATTGTCAGTCAAAGACTCATTGCAAATGGTACCCACCCCTTTGGAAGGCACCCAGCACACTTCCAATTAAAACTACCTACCTATAAATAATAAAAGTGTATTACATACACAGTAAATAATGGTTCTTAAAGTAATATATTTCAGGAGCTATATTTTAAGGACACCATATGTGTTCCCTGTATAATGAGCTCTTCCTTCTATCAGTAGAACCAGCAGCCTCTCAAATCTAGAGAGCTAAAAAGATTAATTTGTTGGGTTATGTTTTTTCTAAACATTAACTGGTTGTTTTTCTTTCTACATTTTAAAAATTAAATTATCTGTTTTCTGTGTTCTCATTCTCCTCCATAGTAGACAACAATGTAAAATTTAAAAGTAAGTCCTTCAGAAAAGGAAGAAAGAAGATTCTCTTTTTTTGAGATGTAATCTTAATGCATGTATGAAACGGTTTATATGGAATATATATGTCTGTGTGATGTGCATGTGTGTGTGTTTGGTATTATATTTATGTATGTATGTATTTGTATACAGGTGTATGTAAATATATATATAGCATAGACATAACACTAAAACCAGCTGCACTAGATATTAGTAACACATTGAATAGCAAATATTTTATTAAACTTTTTTTAGATGCAGTGTTGATGATTCAAAACAAAGACATTCTGCAGTTTATCATGTATTATTTTTTTTAAAAACACATGGAATTACTGGTAAAAATAGGAATGAGATTCTTATATATTGTAAAATTTACAATAATCCCAAAGGACACTTTCTCACTGTGAATTTGAGGTGACAACACATCTGAGTGCACATGTATTGGACTATGTTGGGAAGGTGAAATTATCTTTTTCCCATCTGAAATGTCTCATCTCAGGAACAGGAAAGACTTTTTCGATACTGATCATAGTCCAACTCTTACTGCATAATGAGACAAATTATTGATTTCACAGGAAATCTCAATTCTTACATTTTGGAATTTTTTTAGTGTTTAGACCTTTCCCCACAGAGATGTCTATATGTATATAGACACAAATATAGACAAATATACATTATGACTTCCACATTCAAAGCTCTCAAAATGTTCTGCAAATTATGTTGAAAAGAAAAGAGTTGTCTCATACCACATATAAAATATCAAGAATTGAAGTTTATTTTAAACAGAAAATGGGAAGAATATGGTTACCACTCCCAGTTTAAAGGGGAAAATGAAAAGCATTCAAAGTACACTTTGGACCAGATAACAGCATTTACATTTCCACTCTTGGAAAGACATATACATGACTTCACGTTGTCAGGATCATGACATTTATTAGGAAGAAACTACATTAACTTATAGATTATTCCGTAATTGGTTATTTGAGAGGTTTCATAGCTTTCTGTGCTAGAAAAGCATAAAATAATTGAAAACAAATAATTAAGAGACATCAAGCAAAAGTTAGGAACAGTGTCAGGAAAGGAAAACAATGAGAATCTACCAATGAGAGCTACAAGCTCTGGAGCTAAAGCAGTTTTGTTTCCAATAGATTTGTCAGGGGTTTTTGATAGATTTTTTACTAAATTATGTTAGAATTTTCTGTTATCTCCACATTTACTGATAATATTATTTTTCTTGTCTTACTATTAGTGATCCATAATGGTTTATGCTTCTTGCTAACAGTATCGATATAATCAGCCATTGAACTGTCTGCACTCATGAAACAGAGACTGTTTTCCTCCATTTGTGCATTCTTGTCATTAAATGTTAGAATTTGCAAAGCCAGGAAGTTTTGCTACTTTTTTTTTTTTTTTCCCAGCTGATGTTGAAGCCATCTGCCTTGATGGTTTATTGGCATTTGAGAAGATCAGGACTTTGAATTGCTTTGACTATGAGAAGAGTTGTATTTGACTTCCACAATGAAGACCTCACAAGATAAAAATATGCTTATATTCTATCTAGCTAATGCAAATATCTCATCTGCTTTCTCTGTTATTATTATTTTTCAAATCTATGAGTATATAATTATCTTGAGACCGTTACTCCTCTGAGTTTAAAACGGTCATGAAGTTCAGAAAGATATCATGGGAGACCCAGATATACCTGCAGTCCAATTGATCATGTTGCCTCATTCCCCCAAGAAAGCAACCTACATATAGTTATAATTTATTGCAAAACAGACTGGAACCCCCATGTCCCACAGATAAGTATCTAGGCCACGGAAATGTGCCTCTGTGCCTGCCTGCATCTTCTGACCATCTGCCTCTGTTTCTCTATTTCTCTTGCTCTTCAGCTCCCACATAAACTTGAATAATTCCGACAACAAACATTAAAAAGGAAAATAGCTTCATAGCATTACATGTCTTTTCTTAATGTTGGCAGTTTTAGGTCTCAGTATACCCTAAGGAACAGGGGGAATTTGATACTAACTCTTTTGTAAATGTGTAACCTCAATGTATAAGGAACACCAACTCTGTAAACTGCCTGTAAACATTTCATTTTCCTTCTGTTCTTTAAAAAATCTTGAGGGATGCTTCCCAAGAGAGAAGTAGGTAGCATGGGGATTAGATCTCAAAATAGACTGAAATGTCTAGTACAACTAGAAATTAGTAATTGTATTTCTCTTTCCACTGTATTAAGAAAGCTGGGTATTTAATGGGAGTTACAGCTGTGTCAGGAAAAAGCAAAGAGATACTGAGGACAGCAGGATGTTTGAAAATCCCCCTCCTTTTAAAGTATCTGAGCACTTATTTGAACAAGCCATCTCTGGGAGCATGGTCTCCAGGTTATAAACTAAATTTCTAAAATTAGCCACGTATAGTATTCCCTTGGGCTGCTTTTTACTGATACTCCGTTATTTGCGGAAGAGGAAGGCAAAACAGTGCAGCAAACATTTACCGTAACATCTAGCCATTACAGCACCTGTACAGAAACAGAAACACATGGGCTCAGTTCAGATCTCAGCTTCTATGGATTAAATTCTGTATCTGTGAGGAGAATTGCTTAAATGTATAAACATAAAACAGCACCTGTTGCCATGCTATACGCCTCTTCTGAAGACCATACACAGCAAGAGCTGTGGATCCAGAAGGACAAGAACGAAACATTGACTACTGTGACTCAGCAGAGCACTGTGCAAGGGAGATCTGGATTTAAGAGCAAGTCTGTATTTTAACCATCACTATTAATGAATTCCTTTGTGCAGGGACTATTAGGTATGTTCTACACAGAGAGCTCATTGAACTGGCAGCAGAACCCCTCTGCCCTCCCACTGACAGCTTCCATGAGAGATGCATCATGATCATTTCACCTGATGGAGGAGAACACCTCCTGTAGCCATTTCTTATGTCCACACAACGTAATGATGCAAAACAAGAGCTTCAATTTGTCACTGCTTCACATGCCAGGCTCCCATACTTGTGACCACCTATCAACAAATAAATAACAGAATAAATAACAAAATAAATCCAGAAATTTTAGAGAAAGTTGTCCTATCCCTCATTCAGCAACCATGATCTGATTTAGTTAATACTGCTTTATAATATCGATATACACATCATCACTATGACTACTACTCGACTTCATGGTTATCTTGGATTCAGCCAGAAAGATAATCTCCTCTGATTTCAAACCATCTTCTGCTCCAGACTGATAATGTTATTTTTTTTATACCTATGCTCCTTCACCTCCAAATTTCTGGATTAATCAGGCTCTCTGCAGCCAATTAAAATTATTACTATTTAGACCTGGACAGAATCATTCTATTAGAAATATCCAGAAAGCTTCTGGCAAAACAGAAAGGATGTATCGATTGTACCCTATAACTTCTCTGTACTTTCGTGGGAATTGATCTCATAAATGATTATTCATTCAGGTGAACAAGGAACGTCAACTTTAGCTAGTAACAGAAGGACTGGAACAGATTTTTCAATGCCTTGAAGTTTGGCCTGATTGTATTTCTTCATGACTCTTATAATTTGAAAGAGAAAAGTGGTATGATTTTTTTTTTTTCTCTTTTGTTGTCTCAGGAAAATCACTGCTAATAGTGAAAATCACTGCTATTCGTAAAAATAAAAATATTTTACTCATGTCATTTTAATGACTCTCTTTAAAATATAAGAAGCTAGCAAACTGTTTTCTCAGTCATTAATAAACCTTTATTATTTGTTGTTTAATGAGAAAATAGGAGAGAAGAGGGGAAAAACAAATAATGAACATGTCTCAGTTAGGTGATGATACCAAAAGCTTTTCTGAGGATTTGTTTTCACAGTTCTGTGGTTCCACAGTTCTGTGGCATATTTCTACTCTGCATTTTCTCACACTGCTTAAATTTTTTCAGAATCACAGGCAATGGTTTCATTTGAAGTGAGGTAGAATCAATTTTAAAATGGAGGACTGTTTATCCAGAGAATGTTCTTGTTCACAACCAGATATCCATGTGCTGAGGGAGGCAAGTTTCTGTGGCTCAGTGTCCACATCCCAAAACCATAAAATGAATTTGGACATGTGTCACAAGGCAGATACACCTAACCAAGCCAAAAAAAAAAAAAAAAAAAAAAAAAAAAA
>JAAGAY010133469.1:0-43108 GCA_011801015.1 Ardeotis arabs
CAGGCCCTACTGAACAGCCTCTCCCCATCTTTCTTGTAGGCCCCGTTGAGGTACTGGAAGACCGCTATCAGGTCTCCCCGGAGCCTCCTCTTCTCCAGGCTGAACAGCCCCATCTCTCTCAGCCTTTCTTCATAGGAGAGGTGCTCCATCCCTCTTATCATCTTTGTGGCCCTCCTCTGGACCTTCTCCAGCTGGTCCATGTCCTTCTTATGTTGGGGGCTCCAGAACTGGACACAGTACTCCAGGTGGGGTCTCACCAGGGCAGAGTAGAGGGGCAGAAGAAGAAGGGTCCTATTTATTTATTTCTGAACTGTAATTGGTTTGGTTTGGGTCTCAGAAATGAGACTAAAGAATAAAAAAAAAATAGAATGGAGGGAAAAGGCTAATAGAAAAATAAAACATATTTCTCAATCACTGTCACTAGGCTCCTAACATTTGCTGGGATATGACATCATGTGATCAAACTCTATGTCTTACATGGGGAGAACAACTGTAAATGTTCACTTTGCATTCACAGATTACTTGTAACTCCTTTCTGCTTTTGGTTAAAACCATAAATGAGTCCTGGCGAGCCCAGGAAGCTGACATTCAAAGTCATCTCCAGACCCTTAGTACTATTTTTAAAATTGTGTTACAGACTCAGTCACGCCAACCAAGTTGGCAACCAAAAATCAAGCCTTCCTATAATGGCATCATACTTTCCTTAATCAAAATAAAATAATTTTAAAAAACCTCATTTAGACCACTAAACCAGAAATAAAACAAACAAGGCACAAAGGCTTTTTTAAAAAAATTGTAGACTGGCACAGAATGATGTAAGTTAAAAGATGCTGTACTGAAGCACATTCTTTTCCACACCAGTGGCATTATTCTTATTTCTTAGATGTTGTGCACTATAAAGCACATTCAAATTCCAGAGCTGTATTTGTTTTGGAATACACAGATTAAAAATGTAGTGGTGCATTTAGTAGCCTACCCAGAGCAAAACTTCCATGAGTGGGTAGCTAAAGGCACTCTTGGTCTGATTTATAATTGTAAGTCTCAAAATTAACACTGAAAGCCAATTTTTATTGGTATAACTTCACTTAAATAAGATACATGGCAATATAATGGATTAGTGGAAGGTATACTGTGACTTAAATCTCTGCAGGGGACTGAAAGGTCTGGTTATGGAAATCTGAATGCATCTGAAGTTCCTTACAAGTGGTATCTGACTATGCTTGGGGAGAGAGGGAAACTGGAACTCCAAAGGAGACCCCTGATGAGAGCATGAAGAGCTATCTTCGTATTCTAGTGCCAACTTTCTGTGATAGTGCTCATTCAAAGATTAGTGGTGTACGAGAAACACTACTGAACTTCGAAATTAGGATAGAGGGAATCTAGATGTTTGGAGGAGACTGTTCATGTCAAGATCAAATTCAAAGGCAAGAACAGGTTTTCTGTACCAGGCAGTTGGCGTTCAGCTCAGGGATAGAGTTCAGCCAAGAATCAGGAATGCCAAAGTTTGGGCTCACACAAGATATTTGTGTGAGATTTCTGACCCTGCTTAAAATTCATGTTCAGGAATTGGCATCCTCCCTTCTCATTTTGAATCTAAATCATAAAGAAAAGTAATTTCTAAATTAATCCTTTTTTTTAGAAAGGAGTGACACAACAGAGTTATATCAATACACTTAGACTATTTTATATCCTCTAAGGATATGGCTTAGTGAGGAATCAGCCCTTTAACATGTAAAGATGAAGCCTGAAATCACAAACAGGATGTTCACAAAAAGCAACACTTTATGAATTACTTCAGAGTATTTCATAAGTCTATATACTTTTCCACTGGCCGCAGTCCCAAATGGGAAACTGATGTAGAGATGATTGTTATGAAATGAAATATATGAAATCTTCATTGGCAGTAGACTAGTGAAAAGACAAGAATTCATTCTTGGAGCAGCCTGGAAAAGTTTGTCTCTATTCCACACACATTTTGTTTATGTTATGAGACAGTTACTGTTGAGGGAACCTTTACTAATTCGTCTTGAAAGTGGATTTTTTTAAATGCCTATGGGAGACAGCTCAGTATGATAAATCCGGTTCAATGTTGTTGATCTCTTAAGATATTGTGGCTGCTATTTTCACATGAGATGTTTAAGAGGTGCTTTAGAAATGTGAAAATATCAAAATGCTCATTTCCTGGTTAGTTTTGTGCCACTGCACAGCTGTGCTCCGTCAGGCAGACATTTGAAAAACAGCAGGAGAAAAAAAAAACAACCGAACACACCAAACCCCCAATGCATTCTTCTAGCCATTGCATTTTTAATTTATACAAGCAAAAAGCCTATATTAAATAATATCAGAAAACAGACTACATCAAACCTCCTCTGCAATTAAGTGTATTATCTTGGATAAAAGGTTTTTTTTCTCATTTCCTCTCATGTCATTATTTTATGAACTCAGAGAGCCATGAAGAAGGTGGACAACAGTATTTCTTGTCCTGTAGTAACATCCAAGAACACAGTCAAATTCCAGGTCTATTATGCTGGACAGAAAGTCTAAGTTGCATTATCCCCACCTTCACAATCTGCAACAGGTTTATATTAGATGATGATGAGAGGGACAGAGACAATACAGATAATATTTCCATTAGTCAACCCATTCTAAAGATTTTTGGAGATCAGCCTTAAGCTGTATTCACTCTGGTCTCAGCAAACAAATTTCTCTCCAACTCCCATTGATTTCCTCTGGCTCTTGTATATCTAGATCTATTCTCGGCAAAATAAAAGAAAAGAAGAAAAAATAGTTGGACAAAAAGTTCCTGGTTAATACAGAAAAACAAATCGCAAAACATTTTTGGAGTTCAGGACTGCTTAAATGGTTTCTTCAGATATTATCAGGCTGGACTGACAAGAGTTGGTCTGATTTTCCATGAGAGAGAGAAATATGAGTATATAATTTCCTGTCATCTCATTTATTTTGAGAGATTACAAGCAAACTTCTAGGAACAATCTTCCAGTTAAAAGTGATTCACTACTAAGCCATGTAAATTGCATTGTGATTTTTGTGAAAAGCATTAGAGATATATATATAAAGTGAGAAGACACTTTTTTTTTTTTCAGCTTGTGAATTCTAACAAGGACTTGGTCATTGAGACTTTCTTTCCATATACACTTTTTACTTCTTGCCATTTTAAGAGCAAGTCAGTAGCATGTGTCCCAGTAATATGTCTGTGTATCTGTGAGATTCAGTATGGTTCTGGTCTCTTCTGTCTTACATGGTGGATGCAGCCACCATATATAGCAGTAGATTATAGCAGAGATCATTTAATTGCTTCTTCATGTTCATTTCTTCTTATTTCCTGTATGGTGTGCTCACAGCTTGAATTGTTTGGCAACAGCTCAATGGCAGCAAAACAAAAAGTTATTACCTTGCCTTGGAGTAAGAAGCAAAGCTGAGTGGCATTGGTTTACTTCTTCACATGGTAGTCTTTTCATTACTGGTCTGGCACTTTCATCATGCTGTTTCTAAGAAGTGAACAGGAAAACAACTGTCTCATGACATATACATACACAAACCTTCAGTTGCCTGAAGTCATATAGTAATCATCCAGTCTCTGTAATACCAAGTATCTGTCAGACTTTATAAAACGTTGCACTCATTCTGCCCAAATTCCAATTCCAGCATTTGCTGATGATTCATCCCCAAAGTCAACTGAGAGAAGAGAAACAGCAGTTCCTGTGGAGATGTCTATCCTCTGTGTCTAACAGGTGGGATGAGCACACTTTCTCCCAAGCTGAAACCTGTCACAGACACATATCAGTTTCAATGGAATGGATCCACACACAGAAGGAAGGACATCCAGGCACTTTGCCTAATTTGGTGATGAGATTTAGTAGTTTTATATGATACACAAGAAGCATCAAGCAGAATGAAAAATAAATGTTGTTCTGGTCAGCTACACTCTAGACTGACAGCAAGGAGGATAAAAATCTTATTTCTAAAGAAGTAATCTTTGTCACTAGGTAGTTAGACACTTGATAAAACAGGGAGAAATTTGTATGTTGATCTATTTCCACATAACACTTATCCACAAAACACTCTAGGTTCTTGTAGTGATCTCATTTTGAATCAGAGGTAGACACACCAGAGAGTTTTCAAATCCCTTTAGGTTTAGATATAGTTTATCTGGTACATCTGTTTGAGAAAGAGACAGAGAAAAGCAAACCATGAAAAGTGACAGAAGCTGTAAAACAGAATAACACAAAGTATCTCTTCAAGATTTCTGAGACCATGAAATCCCTGTACTAGCTGATCTTATCTTAGGCAAACATCTACCGTGTTTTAAATAACTAAAAAAAAAACATTTGAGGAAAATGAGATCCAGCCATGTGTTAACAAATGTTTGCTTATTCATAAGTTTCTAATTCCCCTCATTGCTAGTCCTTCCCATTGCGCATGATGTTTTTCACCTGTTACTTCAGAAAATCTGGTGTGTGTCTTCACAATTGATGTCTTTCTAACTAAGGTAAGACCAGCTGGAGAGACAGAGAGGATCCATCTCACAAAGTGATGCAAGAGCATCTCTATTAACAAGCTTGCTAATCTGGTAATGAGTTCCTCAAACAACGTTCAGTGTGGGATGGTAACTAAAGCCTGGTGAAAAGTGATACATAGGTTGAAGTGAGGAAATACCTGGTGGACACTGCATAGCAGTGCAGGCCCTCACACTTCTCCTGTGAAAGCAGCTTCACTGGGGACCACCTCAAGTCCCTGTAGCGAAACATACATACAGCACGGGAAAAGAATAGAATGCGAAAGCCATGCACAGCTGCAGATCTATGAGCTCATTTGAACTACACAGGTGTGGTGGCGTAGCTTGTGCAGCAGGACTGCTGCAGTGAGTGAATAGGAGCTCTTTAGAAAGGATAGGTAAGGAGGAAAAGATGCATTTTGGGCAAAGAAGTTGGTTGAATGCATGGAGATGTGCCTGGGAGCTCATGAGACACCAGCCATGAGCTTATGAGCAAGGATCAGAGGAGAGACCAACACAGGTGACATCTTAGTGGACTCCTGCTACAGATACCTTGATTTTAGTAAGTCTTTCAACATTGTCAAGCCAAACTGGAAAGATATAGTTCGGATAAATGGACTGTAAGTTAGGTGGGAATGTGGCTGGACTGCTAGGCTACAAGGGCTGTGATCAGCCATACTGTTGCACAGCTGGTGGCTGGTTACTCATAGTATCCCACAAGGATCAATACTGGGGCCAATAATATTCAATGGTTTTACTAGTGACCTGCGTAACAGGACAGAGTGCACTCAGCAAGTTTGTGATCAGAACCAAATAAAGCAGAGAGGTTGGTATCCTGGAGTGCAGGGCCACTCAGGGACTCAACAGGCTGGAGATATTGGCTGATAGGAACCTCATGAAGTCCAAAAAAGTCCAACAAAAAATGTGAAGTCCTGCACCTGGGATGAAAAATCTTCCTCAAGCAGTATGGACTGAGGACTGACTGCCTTGAAGGTGGCTCTGCAGTAAAAGACTTTGGGGGTCCTGAGGTTAAGGAGGAATCTTCTAATGGAAGAATCAGATTATCTGGACCTCCACAGTGATGGGATGAAAGGCAAAACACAGCTGCAAAAAGGAAAGTTCTGATTAGATATAAGGATTTTTTTTCTCACTATGAGGATGATAAAATAGTGCAACAGTTGCCCAGAGAGGATGAGGAATCTCCTTCCCTGAGAATATTCGGAATGAAACTGGACAAGGACCTCAGCAACCTGCTCCAAGCTGGCACTGCTTTGAGCAGGGGCTGGACCAGATGATACCCAGCAGTATGTTCCCACCTAAATTATTTTTTGATTCTGCCAATTAATACAGGCACCTGTAGGGGGTCAGTGAGAAATAAAATAGTTAAATACTTGTCATAGCTGCAGAGCAAGTTGTTGCTTTTAGTGTCTTTCTTATCTGTTCCTTTGGATCACGATGTGTACGAATACTTCTGACGTATTCACCTCTCTCAGCAAGAAAGTTGTAATTTGCTTAATCTTATTCCAAGCACCTGATTACAAGCCATAATCACACAGCAGGCTTGACCATAATTAGTATCTGAAGAACTTCCCTTTGGGAGTTTTGAGTAATGGTAGGTTCAGGGATCAAAAAAAAATATATTTGAAACAAAATTTTGTTTAATCCTAACAGGAAGAAGAAGGCAGAGCAAAAGATAGTTTTACAAAACTATAACTGTACATAGGTGAGATTCAGTTAATGAGATGTGAATGTCCACATTGTGAGATAATCTATCCAGGATCTCTTTATAATTACAGGAAGTCTAGGGCACAGTTTCAAATCAAAGCAGAAGTCTAGGATTGGTCATATGCATTGTACTCCACAACTGCCTATGACTCCATTAATCATAGGCAAAGAAATGCAGCCAAAGGTGACTACCTCAGCTACAGATACTGACACTGTAAATGTCTACATTATATTAAATAAAACCCAAGTTACAGCTCTAGTTTATCCCTGGAGACAAGATTCCCGTCTACATCCCCAAATTTGCCCTTTAGCCTTTTTTTTGCCAAAGGCTCCTCCTTTTATTTTAATCCAAGTTTTCTGTCCTCTGCTCTGGTCTCTGATCCTGCTTAAAGTGAGTCAGGCTGCAAGAATGTCACAATTTCACTTATAGACTGATGAAGCTGCAATAGTCTGAAATGTTTCTAAGAAATGAATATCAGGATTATAATATACGCTATTTACAGAGCCAAGTTCCTAACAAACATGCTCTGTAGATTCATGCAGTAAACACCACAACAATCCTGTTAAGCTACCACATTCATAAAATATTTACATGCAGCTTCAAATTTGTCACAATAGTGTAAATATTTAAAGCATTATCAATAGTATCTTGGAACTACTGTGGTAGTTTGCCACCAGATTTATCATTTCAGACTCTCTGCAAAAACTCTGAGATATTTTCAGCAGCTTTTGACAGGCTCCTGCACAACTATTGCACCTAGTAAGAGTGCATTGTCTACAATTAAACAGAAGTTAAACCCAAGACTTCCAAAAACAAGTGACAGGTCTGCAAGAATCAGTCCTCCACTAATTGACTAATTGCTCTAAAAGAGTGCTGTTTATTCAGCTTGTTTTACACAAAACGTGTAGTAGTGTTGCAATACAATTTTTAACACATTTTATACATCCTGCGCACAGAAAGCAAAGGAAGGGAAGATGCCAAAAAGGTTGATTTTTACTCAGAGCTCTTTAGAAAAGCAAAACATGAAAACACGCTAAGTCTCCTTCTCTTTGTGCTTCATCTCTACCGTATCTTTGCAAACACTTCTGGTCACTACCATTTTCTTGTCTTCTTTACATTTTTCCCCCTGGAAGATCTAATGAAAGTTCATGTCCAGAGGTTTGGCGACCTACCCAGAAACCTGTTTATTAGCTTTAAAGTCTTTGACCAGACCCAGAAGTTTATATCTCCTCTTTTTAACACAAGTATTTGTAGCAATGACAGCTCCAAGTCAGAGCCAAGACCCGTAAATCACTGAAGGATTTTGTTTAAATATGACTATTTATTTTTCTTGGGGTGTTACTTGTTTCTATTCAGCGAGAGTCAGAATATAGAGGGTAAGACCCAACAGAAGCATAAATCTCAATGCATATAAGTCTGTCGGCATAAAGTCTCTTCTTCTCCATAAGACAGAGTTGTACAATAAAAAGTAATTTGCAATTACTTGAATTTGAGCTTTCACTCATTATATTAGCATTTTATATTGTGAGGAAAAAAAAAAAGTATAACATAAACCAGCATTTTCAGTGAGGACCTTACAATAAATTGCAGTGTTGTATAGTTAGAAAGTTGATTAATGCACTTACAGAAAGTGTCTTGTACACATCAGAGACATGGGATTTCACTAGAAAAAAACAACTCTCTTTAAAGGCAAATCATATAATTTGCGATAGAAGTCCTGTGAAAGAAAAAAAAAACAAACCAGCAGATGGCTGAAGTCTGCTCTTCCACTGGATATTATTAGTGCTGTTCCAATGTCAAGTGCGGAACTGTACTCAACAACTCTCACTTCAAACACAGAGAAATCTATAGAGGCTTGAGCTTGACACTAGCTTTTTAAACCAATGGAAAGAAAGGAAGGAAGAAAACTTTGCTCTATTATTGCAAGACTCCTTTTTTTTCACTCAGACTACATTTTCAATGGAGCACACTAGCACTCAACTTACTTTTTCCACCTGTTGAAGAGAAAAAGGGCCGTTACAGGAAGAATAGAAACTCCCTGTTTGTGACACCTTTGAAGTCTTCCACTTATAACTAACAGCAAGCACATGTAGTAAAAAAGGAGTCCTAAATGGTATTTTAGCTGATGTATTCTTTTTCTCGTCAAATCCTTTACAATTACTTTGAGTAGTACAGTAAATGCAGTATTCAAGGACAAACACACAGCTCTTAAAAATGTGTGGAAACAAATATAGAAAGTAGCCTAAAAGTATGGCAGAGCCAAATTCCACCATAGTAAATGTGAACAATTTTGTTTCACTTTGATTGCTTTTGTATCAGACTCTTAAGTCAGTTTTCAACTGCAATCTTTCTTCTCTTTGTCTCTGCTTCTCATAAAACAACATAACAGTGGTTAAAAAGACAGTTTTAAGCTCAAAGTACCCATGCATTCAATATGTAATTTTCTTACAATTTAGATGAAGACAGAATAATTCAAAACTTGAATGATTACAAATCAGATGTCTGCACAGTTATAAGTGAAAAAATTGCACCCAAACCAAGTGTTTCAACAGGCTAACAAATCTATTTTCAGGAAAAAAGAAAAAAAAGGAGAAAAAAATTGTACATGAAAACTACCTATAAAATAAATCAGTTAGATTCTCATAAGGATTTGCACAAGGCAACTGGTAAAATGGTGCTTGGTCTTGATGCAGTCCTCAAGCTGCAGCAGGGTAACAGCAGCAACCAGCAATAATGCATCAGCTGGTTCTTGCAGGAAAAAAATCCTTGTGGACTCATGTGTAGCATGCCGCAGAACTGACAAGGTTGCTTGTTTATTTTTCCAGTCCAACACAGGTCATTGCAGGAGGCATAGTATAATACCAGACTAGCTGGTTTATTGTAGAGATTTGTAATGACAAAGTTTTTGCTCTTGCTAAAGAGGCAGATTTTTTAGCAGACAGTCTGCCCTGTATAGCACCTTGTAAAAAATCATGGCCCTCTTTTTTTTTCACGGCAAATGGCAGGTGAATCTTCTTTATGTCTTTTCCCTTGTTCATATTCCCTCTGACTTTGATATAAGATTATTATTTTATTGTGGTACTATTTTTACATAGGCTTTGGTTTACAATGCAGAGGGCAAATGATTTAGTGCAAAGATTTTTTATATGTATATCTCCATATATGTATATATATACACCATAAGTGACACCACAAACAAATTAGAAAAATGAGGGATATGTTGTACATTTTAAAACACAAAGCAGATTTTTCTACATTGAAGTGAAAGGTGTTGGGAATGTAAGTCATAAAGTCATCCTGAAACACAGAGTAATTCTAATTAGGGCTCAGAGTAGAGTGACAAAAGTATTCATAAATGGCTCCCCTTCTGGAATCAGCTTGCTTTTACTTGAAAAGAAACTTCTTGGCTTGCACCAGAGCTTCATTATATAATGTAAGAAAGGAAAGAAAATAGTCACAGGCAAAGCGACTATATAATTTTCACCACTAAAAGATGAGTCAAATATCACATCCTTTCAAGCAGGATGGTTTCAGCAGAGACTCAGAATGTTTCTTCTTACAAATTGCCTGTGAATATTGCTGGCTGTGAAGTGTCTATTCACCTTGAAGCACTGAAGCAGGAATCCTTGTACACAAACACCTCACTCTCTCATACTGTGGACAATGAGCTAATCTGAGTCAGTTTTTCAAAACTCCTCATTATACTACTTTTTTAACCAAAAAGCAATAGTGTGTTTGATACAGATAGTTCTTGAATTATGATGTCTCAGCTGCTCTGGACTGGCATCCAAATATGAGTACCCAGGGACTTAGCACAGAGCCACAAGTTACCACCTGCAAGCAATACGCACAGGATGATGATGAAAACAACAAGTTGTGGCTGTATGAAACACTTCTTTAGCTATGTCTTTCAAAGGGCAGTTATTGCAACCCTGGTAGTTTTTGAAAAAAAATATTGGAAATGCCTGCCATAGTATCCAATTCAAACCTCAGGTAAACTAATCAAGCACTTAGATTTTATATATTTCCTCCCACTAATGGACTCGCAGGCTTCTCGGCAAAATCTGAAATAGTTTCAGCAGACAATTGCATAATGCTGTCCTTGTTCTTGCTACAAAATGAATGTTAAAATATTTAGTTACTCAGAACTCAGAGCAGTGTTCCACTGCTCATTTTAGTAACTTTTTAAATGCTATGTGGGATATAGGGTGACTTCCATCTTGCCACAGCTTTGGCAAAACGGAAACTGCCCGTTTCATTACACCTGTTTTCTCTGAGTTGAGTCTGGAATCCTGTTCAGCCTGAAGACAAAGGTAGTGTTTCTATCTTTTGGAATTCTTCCCTCTTATCTCATTGACAACAAACAAAATGAGGACCAACAAAAGACACAGTGGGTTCAGAGATTTCCCATGAGCCAAATCAGTCACAGATCAAATGAATTTCCTGCAGAGCTACGTCTCTGTAAGGAGATGCACAAGCCATCAATTCTCCCTTGCCTACATGTGGATAAAGGCTGCAGAACACAAGATCTAAGAACACCCGCACACAGCAGAAATTAAAAACAAGATTAAAAGTTAGAAAGACTGTAAATCCATGAGCCATTCACACATAAGTCTTTGTTTTTGAGCTCCTCTGTCAAAAAAAAAAAGTGCCAAGTTTCTGCTGTGGAGGATGTGTATGTAACACTCCCTGTTCTTTAGAAGCAAGTGTTGCTTAGAAAGGACCTGTCTGAAAACAAAGTGGGACTGCAAAAGGCTACTAGGAAGAAAACAAGGAAAAGAAGGAAAGATGATCACTTCAGAGCAGCATCATACCAAGAGTGGGAGAAAAGGTTTAGCCAGCACAGAAAGCTCACCACTTGCATCTCCTTCAGTGCCTCTTCATTCCATTGCTATGTGTGATTGATATTCTGGCAGGGACATTTCAATTTAGCATTTCAGCAAATTCTGAATATTTAATGAAATTTATTGTAAGAGAATGGACCTGTGAGTCTAGTCCTTCAACAAGCTGGTATTATGGCTACTTCCTTGGTCTTACTATTTGGGTGTATGTTTTCCTAGAAATCTCACATACAGCAAATAAAATCTCTCTAATAACAAATCAGGTTTTTGGCAAAGGAAGTGAGAAAAGCTTTTTATGTGCAGCTACCTCACACCTGTAATAAAGCAAAACCTTGGATTTTTGCATCTTTTCTGTACAGTGGTCTGATAGCAAGTTGTCAGGGTCCCTCTTTACTTAGGACTTGCATTTAAGTTCAGGCCCTCCCTCAGTTCTTGACCTGAGCTATGGTGCTATGTGCCAGGCCATGTACCCCACTGATGCGGACCTGACCATGGATTAGGCTTCCTGGCTTGGCCTTGGACCTGCCTGTGACTGATGAAGCTCCTGTCCTGCCAGGCCAGGAATCGCCTATGGCTCCTGGCCCCCAAGGAGCTGCCCACCCCTGCTGCATCCTAGGTCTCTGTTTAAGGAGGCAATTCACAGACAATTCTTACTCCCTAGTTATGGCGCTTGAATACCTCTGTGCATCTGTCCCTCCTCAGTTAGATCCAAAATGTCAGAAACACACAGCAGTTTTATGTTGTTCGCTTCTTCTCTGATTTCACTTCATGGCTCCATAAAAGGCTCTTCCTTGTGCGGTGTATAGTGGAACTGTCACTCTAAAATGGAAAGGGAATGTTCTCACCCAGAAAACATTTAACATTTCAGATGTGGTGGCCAGAACAAAACAAAGTCCTGTCAAAGTGAAAAAAAAAAATCAAAAGAAAAAGCATCTCTCTCCAGCCTAGGAAAAGTACCAGCAAAAGGTTAGGATGCTCACCTGCAGTACAAGGTGCTAAAGTTCATGTCCCAAATCATTCACAGCAAGAGCTTTGACCTCAGCTTAACACTGCGCAAGCTAACAGCATTATACCATTCACTTTTCAGGGACGGATGGCATACAATTTCTCACTGAGGCTGTACCTCCTTTTCAAAAGTGTCCAAAGCAGATATGTTTTGGAGGAAAAGTTTTAAGTTTGAAGAATAAATTTTTCTCTATGACAATGACGTTTAACCTCAACATTCCTGATGGGCTCTCATGCCAGGTAAAACATGAAAATAATTTCTTTCTATGATATAAGGTAGCTTCATAAATAGCTTTTTAGGTTTTCAGTGGATTATTATTTTTGACAGTTGATTTCAGTACTAATCCATTTCAGCCTCCTTAATTGGGAGCATTTAGTTTAGAAAAGAGAAGACTCGATGAACAGACTTCAAATGCTTTAAAAGCTCCTGCAAGGAGCTGGTAATAATCTATTCTTCATGGTTGAAAAAGAAGTAATGGCCTTAAATTGCACCAAGGAAAGTCCAGGTTAGTCATTATCAAAGACTTTATAGATGGTAAGGGATAGTGAAACCCTGAAACACACTGCCATGGAGAAGTGTGGAAACTTCATTATGGTAGGTCACTAAGAACGGGCTCAGTAAACATCTCTCAAGAAAAGAGTAGGTATAGGTCCTGCTGCCTTGGAGTAGAATGATGAAATAGATGTTTCTTCTTCTATGAAACTAGGAACACCCAACCAAAATTAAGGAAATATATTAAAAAGAAAAGGATATTTCTTAAAAAGTTTTTCTTAGATTAGTGTTAGAATCGCCTTCTACATGTAAAATATTTTGAATATTGAAACATTCAGTGCCACACTTTACCCCTTCTAGAAATAAAATAAGGCTTCCTAGGCAGCACTTTTCCACACTGTTGCTACACAAAACTTTATTAAATCCCATATATGAACCTTGGCAACTTAGTTCCACAGTTATTAAATTATTTTCTTTAGTTGTATAGTTTCCTTTTATTTTTCATGTATTCTTTTTTAAGTCTGGATTTCAGTTACACAGCATGTCTTCTACATTTCTGTTCCCCATGTACCATGAATCTCCATTTCAACTCTTGAGGTCAGTAAGGTTTAGGCATGTCTTTAAAGTCAAAGAAAAGACTGAAGTCTTTCTAGCCTGAATGCCAGTTGTATCTTCATTCTTGCCTTTAATATTACAACTACTAATTGTGAAATTAATCTTCTTTTGAGTTTTATTTAATTACAGAATTGGAACTAAATAACTTTTGAATAGAACTAAGCCTGGCAAATTCAGCCGTCATCACAATATAATCACGCACATATTGTATGGAAATCTAGCAAAAATGCCCTTGGCCACCACACAAACAGGCATGAAAAGTAGATGAACCAACCGTTTCATGTTCTGCTTTGTAAGTAAGGGGGTAGAGCTGCGAATTTTTACACCTACTTTCATACTTGTGTGTATGACATTCCAGTGAATGGCAAAAGAATCTCATCTCATTTAATTGCAGAAAGTGGTTTTATATGTTGATTCTCAACAGTTATTGTTGCTACAACAATGCGTTTGAGGTTTTATTACAAGACCCCTTTGTATCATATGTTCATATTTTACCAAAACACAGATTTTTTAACAGATACTGTAAAGGTGATGATCCTTTATAAGATTACTATATATTGCTTCCCTTCAGCATTTTTTAGTACAGAGGATTACCCCTAGCATAACACTTAAAACACTCTCAAAACTGTAAGTTAATTCCTCTTCCTCCTCCTGCACCTAAGGAATACTGTATAGCCTGAATTAAGCCTTTAGACTGTTTATGGCACCCGGAAGGGGAAGAGTTTGTGTTTTTGCATCCATCTGCAGCAATGTGAAAATTTCTTTTCACAAGGCCTTGGAAGAAAAATGGATCAGCTCTCACTTTCCTTGGCTGCATTGGCTCTGCAACACTACTGAAATAAACAGCAGTTGACTTACCGCTGTCCCTTATCACTTGAAAGTACACAGGAAAAGAGTTGTTCATTTGAAAGTACCACTTAAACAGCCGTTTCTCAAAGTAGACTCCTGTTAAAGCAGGCAGTGTTTTCAGTTGATGAAGTTCAACTTGTCCCAGACATTTTCAATTACCTTCTTAAAAGGTAAAAAGATATTGTTGGTGTTGAAGTGACACCTTTATTGGTTTTAGTTAGCTTCAAAGAGACTAAATCAGAAAACACAGGGCAAAGAGAACAATTTTGCTTTTTGTGGGTTTGCCCACACATGCTGTACTTCTTATGACATAACCTTAGGCCTTAGGTCCGGAAACTAGTTGTGGACAAGTGGAATGTCAGAACTGTGCTTGATTGTCGTTAAAACAGATGAAACTCAAGACACAGTTAAAATTAGACATGTACTAGACAAAGCTACTGCTTTGTACAAGGCCAGTCGAGTGGGCAAGCAGGGCTGTTTGGTAAGGAGTACAATGATTCAAATGATTTGGTTAATTTGGAAGACTGTGAAACCAGTGATCCTTGTCCTCTTTCCCTTGCTCATCCACGGACTCTATTCACACCTGATTAGAAAAGTTATAGTGTGTTTTCAGGCAAACAATTCAGTATTACCTGATATTATGTATTCATAGCAAATCTTCTTCCCCAGAATTTCCCTTTTATCCCAAAGAAGGGCATAGAATCAATTGCATTTAGTAATGAAACCATATTTGAAAATATTTTCCCAGTTTTCTTCAAGCCACTAGAGTAAAATAAAAGTAGTTGCTCATATTTTTGTTTTGTAATACTTCCAGATTTACCATGTGTCTATTCCCCTTCAAGAGGAAGAAAACCATCTCTCTTTCAGAGTTCTTCACTTAAATCACAAAGAATAGTAAGCATAATAGTAAAGACTGGTCAGATATGGTGCTTAACTGAACGTCTTGGACAATATAGGTTAGTTCCCTCATGATTCATCTTGGAAACTTTAAGAATGTCTTCCACATCCAGGTTGGTGTCCTCTGTCTACTACAATACAGATTCTTTCTTTGTGTCTTCTCATTTTTGGTGAAACTGAGGTTTTACTATGAAAAGTTACTAGTTTGAGACTTTTACACATCTTGAAGAAAAGGATTTTTCAGTGGAAAATTTGCAGCTTTACTTATGATAACATTTCCTCCAATTAATCATAATTTCTTTTTCCTTAATTTCTGCAATAAAATTTATGAAGTAATATCTTTGCTGGCTACAGCACCTAATACGAGTTTATGAATCTATAAAGTTCAGGGAATAAAAATTTGCAGTATTTCTTTAAAGAAACAATAAGTCTCAACCCATAAAGAATGAAATAATATTTTCCCATCTATTTGAATAATCTGAAGCTACATACATAGCAGTGCCAATTATCCGGTTGTTACAGTTTTGAAATGGCATATGAAATCACTGCATTTTCACTTCTGTAAATATCTCCTTAAAAGAGTTTCAGAAGGTGGTATGACTGATTTATCTGATGAATAATGGGTATAGCAAGGTTCTTTCCTGTTATAAGCAATATCTAAGAGATTGGCAAATATTTAACTATTCTATATACTGCAAAATGCATTTATGATTCTGCAGTCATCATATTTTGATACAGTATAGGTGTTCCTGTATTGCCACATAACAACCACAATTCTATTACGTTCATCTATCTGCTCAAAACCTGTAATGGCCTGTTGGCCATTGGTTCTGTTAAGCAGGAGTTCACTGTGGAAATACGAGCCAGAAAAACACTAGGTAAATCTTTCAACAGAGAAAGGAGCCAATTTCACTCTATCCATTAATTTCTTACAGTTTCTTTTTCTGAAACTCTTTGGAAAAATTCCAGTGCTATATTAAAAAACAACATCTAAAATTTCAAATTTGGTTTTGTTGGAGATAAGGGGCATAAAAGTAGTTACAGGTGAAGTGGTTATTTCCAGTAATTGAAGATGAAGACTTAGGTGTATTCTTCCAAAAGCACTCTGTAATATTTAGTCGATGGTTCAAAATGGAGTGCCCCGATTTGCATGAGAAACCTCTGGAAAAAGTAACACAGGGACTTTATTACACAACAAGGCTTTTAAAAAGGCAAAGTTTGGCTCATGAATTTAACTAGTCCATGTTCAAGAAATAGATGTAAAAGAGACAATTTCAGCATGGAAATTTATGTTGGATGTATTCAGTGAGTGCAGATATTCTATCCTCTTCCTGCACATAGGATATAAACAATTATTTACCATTGCTTTAGGTATCAAAGAGAAACACTGAACACACAAATCAGTCCCTCAGGAATTTTCAGCATTCACAAGCTTCTTATTTATATGAAGATAAAAGGCACCTGCAGCTGTATTTCATTAGAATAAAAAATGACCTTCAGTGACCAATAAGGCTAATCAAAGAAAAGTTTTTCCCAAAGGGCATAGCACTACCCACATTTCCCTTCAGAGGCAGTCAGGATGGATTTAGGTAATAAGATTGTGTTCAGCCTTCTTCAGACTTTTCTCTGTTAATTATAGTGCATTGTGTACACTGCATCTGTGCTTGTGTACAATAGGATGGAAATGAAAAGAAATTACAAGACTCTTTTTTAAAGGTAAACAAAACTGTTTGATAGTGCAGCACTCGCTAAACTGAATATAGCACTACATACCCACCTGATAACACAAAGTCTCAGAAAATAATGGTGAAGGGAGCTAAACAGGCAACCTGATAGATTAAAGTAAGGTGCTTTTTGAAGGCAGAATACATGTTTTTCTGACCTTTCTCCATTAAACATAGGAAATTGTTTTCAAATCTGCCTTGCTTGGATCTAATTGTCTGGAGACCCTTTGCCATGGGCTGCATGCCACAAAAAAAATAGGGACAATCCACACCTTGGATTGTCCCTATTTCAAATGTGGTACATTTCAGAAAAGTACTTTATGCCTATAGTAGTCCATGGAGCTCAATAACAAATTTTCTATTCACCTGCCTGATTAGAACATAAAGCATTGTCATTTTTACACATTTGGATCTGTGAGCTGTAAAATGCTAATATTTGTTATCGTAGTATCAAGACCTGTACTGGGCCCATCCAATTTTGTGGACAATAAAATGCTACATTTTGATCATAAACTTGGGTCACCTAACCTCTGTTTCTCAAAAATAACTCAAAGAAAACATTTCCATAGTGCCTTGGGTTTGTATTTACTGTGATGGTTGTTAAAAGCTGCTTGATACCAGGATAGTCTTGGTGAGACAGATTGTTCAGGAGACACAATCAGAAATACATGATTAATTCACCTATCCAAAGTACTTACATAACTCCTGTTCTCAAAGTACTGAACACCACATGCCCTTGTTTAGCCTCATAAGATCTCTGAAAAGTAGAGACATACACTTCATCTCTATTTTCGTAAAACTCTGATGCAAGTAAGCGAAATGCAGGTGATCTATGAAGTCTCTAACAAAGCAGAGATTGGAACACAAGTCTCCATAAATTTACCTCTTTGCGGGACTCTCCTTTTTCTCATTTCTGTAACTCTGAAGTTTATCTATCTATCTAATGAATATAATTCTATGCTATGTATTTCTCCATCTGCTGTAAGAGCTGGTAGAGAGAGAAGAAACTTAGGAGAGTCTGGAAATCTGAAGATGAAGGGAAATAAAAAACTTAAGCAACAGAGCTGTCAGGAAGAAGAGAGGAGGCAGGAGAAACTCAGTTCATCGAGTGTGGTTTCTTATATTTCTTTAGCCCATTCATACTGTGCAGCATGGTCAAAATGGGTAAACATAAGAGCATTCCAAACTGATGTCAAACAGTATAAGGATATTTTATAAAACAGGAAAAATGACAGAAGCAAAGAGCCTCTTCCACTGAAATGAATTGAAAATGTGCAGCGTGTCAGACTATTCACTCTCCTACTCTAAATTGCCCAATACCTTTTTCTCTCTCTTTCTTTTGTTTCATTTCACAAAAGAAATAAAACAAAGAATTTGGCTTAGCTTTCCTTACTGCTCCATTTTCTCTTCTTCTGTTAGGAATCACTGTCCTGATCAAGAAAAGGTCCAGAAGCAGACTAAACAGTTTGAGTTGCTTTGATGATTGATGGCACAGGAGCCAGAAAGCTCCGAAACAACTTGCTGCTAGCAAAAATACAGCAAGGCTTTACTGGCTTCATTAGTACAGATTGTCATTGTTTTGAGTCCGCCCGAAGTCTGTGAACAGAAATCCAGCTTCTCAGGGCAGGGTGTTAGAGAATCCTGGGAACTCTCTGAGTCTATTCCCTCCTATACATGGTTCAGATGCACTGTCAGTCTTTATAAGTGTGGGTCTTACATAGCCAAGGTTGTGGATCTTACAGCTATGACAATGGTGCTAAAGACATCTACCTCCAAGAACCATCCTCTGCCCCAGACTCCAGGGACAGCGACATGACCTGAGGTCCTCTCCAGCTGGAACTGCCGACAGTGACCTTCCATATAATTTACCCACATCTTTTCTGAGCCTCTGAGCCTCATGTAGCACCTGACAACCCTTATACATCATTATTAGCATTTTATAGGGGTTTTTTTTAGTTCAAAGGGCTTGTAATCATCCTATTAATCATTATACCTATTCAGCTTTAAATTAGTTTGTCAGTTATAGCAGGGAATTTATATAAATTAATATAACTGAAAAGCCTTGGCTATCTAGTGTCAAACATCATGGCTTCAATGATTTTATGGTAATTTCAATTCACTGTAGATTGAGCCTCTTTCAGCTGCTGCTGCTGCACACTTCCAGCCTGAGCATGAGGAAAGAAATGCTTCCCTGGGACATCCTCTTAAAGGGGCTTTATTTGTCCAGCTCTTCCAAAAATCTCTTCTGTGCTGCCGCTTAAGAAGCTCCGGTGGACTGTACGTTGCAGTCGGAACCCAATAGCTCACTTGTCCCAAATGTATGGCACTAGTAGGTAAGAGCTGTCTTGCTATGACAAAAGAAGAGGAAGGCAAAATTAGGTTGAGTGGCACCCACCCTCCTTGGATTGAGCACTGAGAAAACTGGAACATTACATACTAGCAGTTCTTGGACTACTACCCTCTTCATCCTCCCCCATGTAGCCAGCATAAACACAGAGAGTCCATCAACATGGCTTCTTGATGCCCTGTATGCAATAAATTCATCCCTCACCACCTAATTTAACTAGAGAAGAACTACCAAACTAGGAAGTCTGTCACTTCATTATTACTTACCATAGAATGCCACTAACTGACTAGGGCAGACATAGTTTTAAAAAACAAAGAGCAATGCAACTAATTATTTATTTTAGTGGAGTTTTGTTTGTTCTATGAGGAGAACTGGGCACAGTTCTGTACTGAGCTCTGGCAGTGCACTTTGCTCTTTAGCTAAAGATCTTTCCGGTCTTTAATAGTGTCCTGCTATGCTTTTCCTGTCTGTTTTGCTTCTGATGTCGTGGACTGCATCATGTATTTCATAAGACAATAAAACAGAAGCAAAAAAACACATAGGGCCTATAACAGAGCTGTACATGCAATCAGAGGCTACTCTTCCCTTCTCACCAATCTATACTAATTATCAATCTCAAATACATAATCTGGAATCTGCATAGCACTGAAAGTATCAGAAACAAAAAAGACAATTTCACTATCTGCTCCTTTGGAATTTAATTTCTTTGGTAAAATATATCTTTACTTGAGTGCTTATCCGAATATAAAACAATTTCATTTTCTTTATTTACATTATTAAAGGCTTCTGACAGTAACAGTGCATTTAAAGTTTTAGAACTGTGACATCTTATTCTGTTTCTAATTAAGCCTCAATTATAAGGCATGACCCCCCGGCCATGTTTAAGTCCCTTTCCCATATGCATAACTTTGGATTTATAGTCACCTTTAGTAATAGGTAATTAGTTTAAGATCAATAGGTTAGTCAAAGGAAAAACACTAAAAAAGAATTGAATTCAGTAATTCCCATGCAACCAGTGTAGCTATTTTGGGCAGAACTGGTCGCTTCGGAATACCTACTCTGTCTCTATTGCACTAGTCAGAGATGTCCTTTGACATTCAGTTGTTCCAAATACTTCTTTGTATCTGTTCTGGCATTTTCTTATAGACACATTCTCCCTCTCCACTTACGATAAGGGACAAAAATTGGACTGCAGTTCCCAAGGCATTTAACAGTACGAATATAGTCTACACTCAGGACTACCAGGGTGCAGGCACTGCTACAAAGCCTTTCCTATACCATAAAACTCACAGCATGTGCCAAAGCAGCTGATACTGACAGACCCTTTCCACAGTCCTAGTTCTACCTGGAGGAGTATCTCAAGGGAATGCTTTGCAGCCTAAATAGGCCAATGTAGAGGTAGATGATGTGCTTTGTAGAGAGTTAGGTTACCATATATAAGTGTTCAGCCAAACCCTGGGAGGAAAGCTAGACCCATAACTTAGTCATCTCTGATGCTATTCATTCCTTTCTCCTTCTCTTTTTGCCCTGTGCAGTCATTATACCTGAGTGTCCGCAGTGAAAGACTGGATATATGTATTTTTTTCTAGACTCCATAGTTATTAGGCTAGCTGTAGCATTATGAGATGCAGGCTTTTGCCCACGTAGGTGACATTAAGTCATCACTATAGCCACCTCCAACCTTAGGACTTCAAAGTACCAGGTGGACCAATGACCTCTTTGCACTGTGCACACTGCACATTGCACACTCAGTGCAGAGGAGATTTAGAGTCTGAGTAAACACAATGGCCAGAAGATAGGAAAAGAAAAAGAAACACGATCAGAGCCTTGTTAGAGCTAGGAACAGAGTTTGGGGTGCCCAGCTCCTAAGCCGTTAAACACTGCTGTCACTCTCATTTTAGCCCAGTATTAAAATAAAAATAATAATAATAATAATAATAATGCTTTAGATTTACTTTTTTTTTTTTTTTTCTGAGCTGCTAATTTTCACTGGTATCCTCCAGTTCCTTGAAAAGAAACCTCACAACAGTATGTCTTACAGGAAAATGTATTTTTTCAAAATTGTCTTTCCAAAGAAGTCACACAAGGAATGATCCACCAAAATCAGATCCTGTGAGCAGCGGAAGGAGCAGGCAAAAGGAATGTCTGCAGAGTAATGATGTGGGCAGCCTCACTCCATTACTCTCAGTGCAATTGATTCTGATGTATCCATTACATCACCCTCACTAAGAAACAGTGAGGTGGTTTCCTTTTTGTCCTCCCCCATAACAACTAAGAATACAAACTTGATTTCAATATGGATGTGCTTCCTGAAGCAAATACATGGTGTTCTCCTTGTCAGCAACTGTGACATGATCTTGCACACCAAATTACAGTATCATTTCAGAAGGCTGTCTTTACTGTTCTTTCTTGTTGTACATGTAAAACCCCAAATAATTTGTAAGAAACATTATGTTAACTTGTGGGACTTACCAGAAAAGGACAGAAAATTTTAGTAGGGATTATAAATTAACACCGCTGTGGTTATCAGAAACCTTTGTATTCTTCTAGAATTTTAAATGTGCGCTTTAGCTTCCACTGAAGTCAAATGCAAAACTAAGAATCAAACTGGCCTGGAGTGAAGTTTCATGTTGTCTTGGCCATTGGCTGAAAATTAGGATAGCTATTATAGTAGTTATGCAGCTGGAAGTATTTAAAGAAAACAGCAGGAAACACAAAAGATTATCCAGAAGAGGCAATTCCAGATTAACCCTTCTAATGCATTAAATCTCACTATACTGTCCTTGTTCTGACTTGGAAGAAGGTCAGACTTAAAAAAAAAAAAAGACAAGAAAAGAAAAACTATGTTTTCCACTAGTAGAATGTGTTTTGTGCAACTGCCGTGTTACAGAGAACTAGATAGTAAGGATGAACAGTAACAACAGCCACATGAAAATCTCTGTATCCTTTCTTTTACTCTTTGTCTATTTTGAAAATTTTATGCTGCCTTAAGCTGTGTTCCTCACATAAATACTTGCTGAGAACATAGTACAATCTACTGCAGACATAAAGTATTGAAAAAGTAATAGCATGGAAATTACTTCAACACAGGGTCTGTGCACCATGGAGGTGCCACTTGAGCACTGAAAATAGGGTTTTAATTGTAACATAAGTGTTTCTGCTCTGCAGAGAGAGAAATTTCGCCCAAAGAGAGCTGCAGGTCCGCACAATTAACATCAAAATAAGCCAAGCAAAAGGAAACACTTATAATAGGCTATGCTTCACTTTTTCTCTGTTTTTCAGTACACTTGTGAGACATTGCTTGAGAAACACTGAGAATTGATTTCTAGAGCAAATCTCTGTTGTGTAAAGAACACTTATTTTTTTCAAGGCTTGGCAAAGAGGCTTAATTTGAGTGAACTTGCCACTGGACTTTACAGTGTCCTCTGCTTTGTCACATTTTTTCTAATATTTTTAGTTATAATGTAGAATAAATACACTAGCCTCCTTTAGCACTGTTTTCCTGAGTGGTACTAAGTGTAAGACTTCCTTATGGTCTCTCTTCCATAAGAGAAGAGAATATTGTATTGTCTTTATATTTCTACTAAACCAAAAAGGGGGCTTAATGAGTGAACTCCGTCCTGCTACACAGAGATTCATTCAGTCATTTCAAGGTTAGTGAGACTGAATGGATGCCACGATTTCTGCCCCACCTTTGAGTATATCACGAGGAAAACAGTTTAAATGATATTTCACAATTTTTTTTTTCCAACATCTGGAGCATAAGGCCTAAGATCTTTTTTTTTTTTTCCAAATTGTCTATTAACATTTCACAAGGCAGCAATATATATTTATTTTTATAGTCTCGAGTTTCCTGCTGGAACAATTTCCTCTGACACAATTTCAACACTTCCTCATTGAATTTTTACTGCTCTAGTGAACAGTGCCAAAGGCTTTACCCAATGTAACCTCATAAGCATCTTCCCACTCATCGTTTCACAGCACTGAGTTTAACAGTAGGTTTTTCAAAGCAGTTAAATGACTTAGAAGTTTACAAACATTTTCTAAAAAAGAGATGGGCATATCATAAATTCCATGAAAGCCAGCAGTATGTCTAACTTGCTCTCACAATAATGAGACAGCTTTCCACCAGCCACGTCAAGCATTAATAGCTGTCTGGCTACAGCAGTATGGAGTGCAGGTTTTTTAAAGAAGGTTAGAAAAGTTTTGGGCCATGATTAAGTTGTTATTTGTACATGAGACTAGGGCTGTCCTTTAACTGCTGCTGAAAATTATAGGCAGTCTGCTGTAAGCATCACATCTTGGAACTAGGGTCTCTTCTTCTACTGATAATGTGATCTCCACATTCCTACTTTATGTTATCGGAAAATGAAAACGAAAATCAGTTTTAACCTTACCACAGCACATGGATTATTTTGTTTTACATTCGACAGCCTTGGTCTCCTTTCTCTACAAAGTCCTTCAGACTTCCTCAGCCTCTCTCTTCCTTGCAGTTTCCTTACTCTAAAATTTCTACCACCTTGTCCTCTTTCCTAACATGGATTTCTTTCCAATATTAGCAGTCTCACTTCTAACTCTCTCCCTCACAGCATGCTCCCCATGCCTCCTCAGACTTGCTTTCTTTTCTCATCTTAATGATGATCCCTTTCTCGTCTCTCCCTAATACACAGCTTGCCAACATATAAATACTAAATATTTTTGCCGAGAGTAATTCCAGTAGAGGAAGGCAGTGGAAAGGGTGGTTCATTTATAGAATATGCAGGCCAGCAGGAAACTCTGGGATATTTTATTTTATTTTCTCCTAAAAGAGGAGAAAAAAACAAAGCTATAATTGAAAAACAGCAAGTGGCTTAGACACACAACAGTGTTACCATGCTGGAAGAGGCTTGAAGCTAAAATGTTTTGTCTTGTTTTCTGTCCCTGGTAGGCAAGGACATGCACACAGCCAGTCACTATGACATAACAGATCTGGTGAAGTCACAGTAACTTAGACTGTCAGAGCCATTCATCTCCAGGTCTCCTCTGTATCTTCCCTGTCCCCTATCTGTACTCTTACAAGGGTGTGCCCAACCACTTCTTTCTGTCCTTAGAGGGATGGGAAAAACATGTCAAACATATGTCTTAATCCAAAATCCCATGTCTTCTCAAACAAAACCTGGCAAAAAATAATAAAGTAATGTATGTTGAGTATAGTAGAGCTTCAAAGCCCTAGTTCATGCGCATTGTTGCCAGAGACCCTAGAAACAGGAGAGAATCACCTCCTGTTTCAAGGTTATCACCCTCGGATATTTTTGGAAGAGACTGCGGAATGGAGAAAGGCATAGACCAGTGAAGTGCCCAAAGCCAAGCGGTACTTTCATGGCACAGCCAGAGGTACTTCCCAGCTCTCCAGTATGCTGGCTAGGGACTTGGTACAGACAGAGCTCATATGAAGGATACACTGATAATTAATAGGGCTATATCTCAGCACAGAGGCCAGCACCATTACCTAGGTAGGAAATCACATCAGTGAAAGAGAGAATTCATCCTCCTTCTCAAGCAGACACATCTTAGCACGTGCCTTGGTAATACACTAGAATATTCGTGAACACCATGCTCATATACTTTGTCAGACAGGTAATTTGACATTCCTCAGACTCCTCACATTACCTCACCTCTCTCCAGCAGGCTGATCTCCAGCAATGTTACACTGGAATGCTGGGGTTTTTTAAGAGGCACAGATTATGCAGAATACCTTCCATTTCACCAACAGTTCACTTCATCATTCCAGACTGTCTTTTTCTTGATACAAGCCTCTTCTCTTCCTCTCTATTGAAAACTATTTTATTGAAAACTATTTTCTCTGCTTGAGACAATCTAAACTATCAACTTTTTTATTTTTTCTTAACCACAAAAAAAAAAAATAATCTGTTCTGTTCCTGACAGTCCTTAGTATCTGCCCTCTCTTCTGCTCAAGCACCTAGCTGCTTCAGGCACATTTCTTCTGTCATAGTCTGTCTCCAGCCCCAGGATTTTTCATTTATCCAATTCCAACCACGTACAGCCAGGGACATTGTTCCTTGTAGGAGCAGTCGCCCTATTTGAGATAGGCACACAAAGCAGCAACAGCAGTCCACTGTGAAGCAACTTGGAGTCAAATGAGGATGTAACAATACAGACAAATGGAGACAGAGAATAAAATCCTCTGCCACCACGGTAGACTAACACTGGGCAGGCAGTACCTCCAGCCAGGAGCAGATCTGAGGATCTGTTTCTTTTTTTTTTACAGTTTGGCACAGCTTTACATAGCTCATCATGCCAACAAAGTATTTGATTTGAATTTTATCAGGCACTGCAGGCTGACACAATTAAATCTAATTAGCAAATCCCTCTGCTCCTGAGCATCCAATCCAGAAAGATTTTACCTTCTAAACTTACACTAACTATAGGAACTCAAGTTATTTCAGCCATTACAGCTTTAATTATACCCTAGAAATATTTACAGAAATTGGATTTTCACTGTTTCAAGTACACTTTCAAGAAGAAACTGCCCAGCACTTCATGCAGATTTTGTGAGACCCACATTAGCCATGGAACATGATGTCAGTCAAATAGCTCTGTCAAAAACTGCCAGACCTAAATTTTGTCAAAAAAATGTAAAATTCTGTTCTCCCTAGATGCTCTAGGCTTCCCAGAGGACTGATCGCAACTGCTAAGGACATGTAGGGCTTCACAGAGCAAACACCAAACCTTAGACTTCTTAGGGAAGTAATACGTCCACTAGTGCACCCAGCAGAGCCAGGTCATGCTGTGAGGGGCTCAGAAATGGCTCTGTGGGTCCTGGCTGTCATGTTTTCTTCCCTACAGTGAGCTTCAGTATCACTGTCTGAAAATGACAATAGTGCGAGTCACAATGGTTGTGGAGTCAATAGCTGGAAGCAAAGGAGATTTATATTAAATATTTATACAAATATCTTTGTGTGATATTATAAGCACATATGATATGTATTTATTTAAAACGAAACAATGATTCAAATTCATCTCTCCTTTGTAGACAACAGTAGTGAAAACAAGGTAGCAAATCAGGTGTCCACCATTTCTTCTTATTGTGTCTTCTTCACAAAAAAATGATTTTGTTTTATCTGAAATGAGTTGTAGCTATGTAATTTTCATTCACCATAGCTAGATCTGAGGCAAGTAACTCAAATCTGCTGCTTAGGTCTGATAAAAGAAGGCATAATTATAGCAGATCAATGGCATAATATATTGAATACTTCTACTAGTACAAGCACATCTACTTAATAATCAGTTGACTTAGCAGGTTTTTAAAATTAAATATTAAAATTAATTTTATGGCTCTGGAATATGAGAACAAAAAGCACCATAGAAATTAGATCAAGACCACATCTTTGTAAGTGGTACTGGGTAAAGGAAACTGTTATGAATTCAATGAAAATCAGAATTAAAAATATAGAAACATATTTTCCCTTAATTATCAAAGTGAACAAACACCTGACTTGGCTGTATTAAAGAAACGAATTAAACATATTTAAAGTCACAGAAAAAGGCTTTTAAAATTGTGTTTGTATAGCACTGACCATGAACTCAGGCCTATACAGAACACAAAAGAAGTCAGTCCATGTACTAAATGTTTTAGCACATAAAGTCTTTACCTCTGTAACCGGTTGCACATGACATCAGTTTATTTTCAGAACCAAATCCTAACTAGGATACCAAGTGTTAGTGTAAGCTTTAGTTTAACCATGAAAGTCATGGTAGTCTGTCATTGACATATTTGTTTGATGTGTAGAAAGCTCAAAATTATTTTCAAGAAAGGGTCAGAGGAAAAGTAAGAGAATATTTTATGGAGACTACACTCACAAGAAATTGATATTTTTTCCCAATATTCTTACATAAATAAAATATCAGCATAATCCCTTTTTCCACTCTTTTTATAGCTTTTATCCTAAGACTGCAACACCAGGCTTTAATACCCATAATAGTATGCATATTATTGTTTTATATGCTGGAAAGTTTTAACCTTGAAATATTATGACACATCACTGTCTAGCAATAAGTTATTGTTCCCTTCCTGTATGATGCTACAACTGTAAAGCAAGAAAAATTAAAAGCCAACAAACCTGAACTCACATTTACTCTTGCTTTTCTCCAGAGAGAAGCAATTTTCAAAATTCTTTTCTTAGTGAACACTTAAAAGAATTCTAGAAGGGAGCAGAATTTGCATAGTGAATATAAAATTACTATAATTCTGAGAATTGGTTTTTTGGTCTTAATTTACCTTTCACCACACGCTCAGAACTAGCCTGTGGACACTCAAGGCTATGCGAGCGGCAGACTGAAAACCACTGTTGAATATAGAGCACAAGGAATCAAAATAATTTCATGTCATCGCCATAGCCAGATTAAGGAGAAAAAATCTACAGAAATACATCTTCAAATCCACAAGTATCAAGGGAAATAAAAACTTTTTTTCACTTAACAAAATGTTCATTCCTACTTGCAAATGACATTGCATCAAGTTCAGCTGTCGCTTCTGCCCCTTTGCTTCAGGAACTAAACCTAGTTCAGCAACACTTGTGTCAGAAAACACTTCCTAATTCCTCAGTAACATTTCTGGTTGAAAAAAAAGAGATACTGAGATCTCCTTCAACTTGTGTTACGCCAAGGGGTCAAGCCCAACCTCTGCACTTGCCTTGAATCCTAAAATGGTTTGGGTTGGAAGGGAACTTTAAAGGTCATCTAGTCCAACCTCTGTGCAATGAGCAGGAAGAACATATGCCTCCATTGTTCAAGGCCAGGACTGTGATCCTTGAGGCTGTCCAGCTGAAAGGATCTTCCCATAGGACACAAATTCCCACACACGGGTGCAAATCTGTCTCCTAAATATGCACTGGAATGGGATCTGGTCACATGTGAACCCTCACATACTAGGTCTTTGGCAGAGAAGGACTGGGGGCCAGAGAATTCCCACCTTATGGTCTAGTCATAGCCTTCTTTTTCAGGTTCTCTGAAGAGTTCTGGTTCCTCTAATAGGCATTGTTTGAAATGTTGTAACGGTCTTAGGCACAGGGAAACCTCTGACTATCTCATCATGCATTTTACAATGCATTTTGCCTGCAAAATTTTTTATTCCTCTTTTTTTTATTGTTGTTTCTTCCTGGCACAACAGTTTTGGTAGGTCTTTTCCCCTTCTTCATAACCTAGCAAAATAACTCTTGCTACTATGACACCAGAAGAGATAAAATGAGGCCAGGGACTGAAACTCATTACCATAAATTATAATATTCTTCCTTCCCTTGAGGTCTCAATTAAAAGCAGTAAAAGGTATTAAGGGAAAAAAATATGACTGAAAAAAAAATCAGAGGAAATATTTAAAGCTGAACTTTATCTTTGGTCTTGCTCTCGTATTCCCAGGTTTGTCACAGATTTCAAAGAAATCCTGCCAGCTAATATTAATGAAGAATATTTTATAAACATTTATATTTATCTAATTCCCTCCCTATTCTTACCTCCTCCAACACAGTTGAAACAGTATGTTCCTTTGTTCATAACTCATTTTTCTTGTTTTACAAAATATACTTAAAATCTCTCTGGGAAAAAAATACAATGGAGCAGATATAGATAAAATATTTACAATTCCAAATAACACCTATCATACATGGTGGCTCCAGCCTCACAGGCTGACTTTGTTCACTGGCCAACCACACTGAAATTAGGAGGGAAAATTGACAGAAATCATAAAGATTTATTGCCTGGAACTTGCTGGGAAGTACTGGAACCCTGGCTGGGTTCTGGAGTGAGTTCCTCAAAGGAAAACTATTCTTGTGAGAAAATGAGTTGGCAAGTTCTCATGACATTTTCCTTTACATATTATTTTTCTCTTGGCCTGCTTTCCTCTGCCTCTGTTTTTTTTCTGGTTGGTGCCAATTTCACCTTCCTACTCATTCCTTCAGGCCTATAGCATGGATATTACCTTCAAGCCAGCTTTTTCCTAGCTTCTCACATCCAGAAGGATATCTTTCTGCCAAATATCTCCAAGACGCTAGGTTTTTTGTCGCTCTTTTCATATTTAAGCTCTTATCTCATAGCTGAAACATCTGCTTCTCTTCAACCTTACTCCACCTACACTCATTCAAAATTATGAACATCAGTTTCCTGCTCTTATAGGCCTTGAAACTGGTCCTCTGCCATTCTGATTGAGTGCTTTGACCATAGGGGATGTTTTTAATTGGAAGAATCTCACTAACTATACCAACCCTGTAGGATTCAGGAGATCCAAAGTCTAAATGCATGCTCTGCAGATGTTTTGACTGAATGGGAAGAGATCATTTTGGATATATACAAATTGTGTGATTGAATTATCTCATTCTCCCTTTGCATTTCCCCACATGCCTCTCTTCCATTCCACCAAACCTTGTGCCTATTGTTTCTGACTTACAATGATATAGCAACCTCTGTTTTCCATTCCTCCAGAGACCCACATTTTTTGCTTACCAAGTTTCCACAGCAGCAGCTTCATGCTATGCAGACTTCCCCTTAGCTGCAGGAGGAACTATCTGTATGTATTTATTTCCGAAAAGTCCTTCTTTCATGTTTAAAAATATCCCCTTATCTGTCCTCACAACATTTACACGAATATTTATGACTATTAAACCTACCAATTAGTAGCCTGAGCCATTGCCTATCACAACAAGCAAATACCCATTTTTTGGTTTCTTTTACTATCTATATACTACAGCTATCTATAGCTGATCTTTAGACTGTAAGTTCACTGTGAACAAAGCAGTGACTTTGTTTTATTTGATGTTTATGAAGAATTTACTACAGAAGATTTCTGCTTCTGTAGCTTGGGGCTAAACTTGCTGTTAACTTTTAAAAATACATGTTTATCTATGCCAAGCTTTAAAGATGATACCTGGGGACAGAATACCACCTAAGAGAGGTATTTTTTGAATCACTGATGATGGTTAGAACTAAGGAACTACAGTGAAATATATCTTTAAATGGTGTTAAATTTGTTCTACAATGTCTGGTCTGGGAGACAGGGCCACCTGGCCAGAAGCCAGGTCCAAACCTAACTTGATCTGAGGTGGTAATGGCTTTTTTTGTCCTTGAAGATTCGAAGATCCAATTGTGTGAATGATCTCTTTTCATGTCTAAAATTGTCTGAAGGTATGAATGGGGTCATATTAGACTCAAGCCTGTTATTTCTCATTGGTTCACGGGGACATTTACCTGCGTAACACCTGCAGGAAAGCAGTTTATTTTGCATTTCGTTTTACTTTTAAGTTAGATTTATCAAGGCCTCCTTCCCATCCGGAGAGGAACCAATTTTTTTCTCAGTAGTTTCTACTCACTGATAATAGATATCTGTAGTAGTAATGGTTTGCTTTTGGCAACAAATTGAGCATTCATAACATAAAGTATTATTATATTTCCATGAAAATGCTAGAGATCCTAATATGTCATCTAAAATTTGAATTACAAATAGATTAAGGTATACAAACATACCAATCACATATCTGAATTGAATCTCTTTCCCCCAAATCTACTGTGAATAGGTTTTAATCCTAAAGAAAACCAGTGATCTCTGCAAACCATTGTGTCTTTTGTAGTTTACTACACAAATTCTGCCCCAAATAGGTTTTCAGTATTGTTGAGTAATAAGATTATTGTTATAAAAACAATAGTAGTAACAATAATACTTCCCAATTTCTAAATTTTCAAGTTCCACAGATTCCTTCCCTTGTCTCACATTGCATAGCCTTTACTGAAACTATTGGCAGGAGCAAAGGACTTCAAGACAGCATAAACTTGGCAAACTTTTGTATAAAACATTTTTCAAACTGAGTGAAAGAGTACCATTAGAAGCAAGGAGAATTCATTAGTTGTGCCTGTAGTCAATCATCTAACTGAATACGAATATGATTGATCCATTTTACAAGCAAATTTGAAGATGTTATTTGTACTATCCCTGTCTAATAATGACTTTAGGACACATTGTAGATCTTCTCCCTGTGTTTCAGTCTTCCAAACACTGAAAAAAGGCAGCTGTTTTGACTTGTGAGAACATCTGTTTCATCATTCAGCCATTATTCCATTTAATCTGTTTTTATTCTTTTGTGCTCTGTTGGTGCATCTAAATATTTGCAGACATCACTGTTAGTGATTCCCTCACTTTCATTTTCAACATAATCACTGAATGCAATTAATAAAACCCACCATCAGCTAGTGCAATTTTTCCAAACAATTCTTTATGACTTTTGCATTTGTCTATGTTTCCCTCCTAATTTATTTCTAGTTTCCAAGTTCCAGTGACCACTAACAGTTTGCTTTGTTATATGATTCCTCCTTGAGAAAACTTTTAATGGCAGTTTGTGCTGAAAAAAATCTACTGGCTTTTCCCATTCATTCATCTTTGCTTTGCAATGATTTGTGAGATGAGACTTTAACAAAGATTGCTTCAGGGATACCACCTCTCTCATCCTTCTGCCGGTGAGCATCTGTGAGAATAAAGCCCATGTGAAAACAGCTCACATACCACAAGCTGTCATGTGTCACTTGTAATATGTCCCTGCTGCAGACTGCACTGCAACTTTCTATGTTTCTTCCATAAACTGCACCAGATAATACAAATTTTTTTTAATCCATCTTTCCATATATAAATATAAAATAATTTTTCCTGCACTTCATCCTCAGGACACGCTCTCTTTGGCGTTGTTGTTTTCTCCCTTTTCAGTATGGACCCCCTCTGGAGAGTCACCTCCTTCCTTACTTTTCAGTCTGCCACACCATGTCTTTCCTCACTTCCTACTCTTATGGGAGCAACATGTAGAGAAAATAAATTCTTGACATCAAAAGATCATAATTTTGCTGCATTTTAGTTAGCACTTCACAGACTGCTGAAGTTCCTTCTTGCAACACTGCTGCTGCAGTTAGCTACAGTTAAGCAGGCAATAACTGATGCTTGTAGTGCCCATTCTGAGACTTCATAGAATTGAAGTTTCCCATAAGACAGGCAAATTAACAGGTTTGTCTCCTAACAGAGTGTTCAGTGACACCACTGTCATCAGCTCAGCTCAACATGCAAAGACCAATAGGAACTCAGACTCACTTTGTATTATATAAATTCAAATATATAATTCAGATTTAGTTCTATGAACGGGAATTTTGTTATTCAGTGCATATGTAGAATACATACACCAAAGTCAATATTCATTTTAAAAAATCCATAAGAATCCATTCGAAACTCCATAGATTGGGCTATCAGTTATGTTTTGCTCTGTAATACTCCCCAAGGTCCTTCCCATGACATGCTCAAAAGGATGGATGATTTTCCATTATCCCTCAATCAGCTGACACATTTCACTACAATTCTTCATAATTCAGTCTTCAGGGATTCTCAAACATTTGATCAGATGCACAATTTTTCACTAGCTTTCCTTGAATTCTCTTGAATTGAACCAATATGAGCACTGCTTGACATTTGTTATTAATGGAGTTCAGTGAAATGCAAAAGAGCAGGATAACTTCTCCCATGTTATCAACTTAAGGAATCAATTTATCTGATGTAAAATGCCAAATTCTTGCCAAAAAAAAAAAAAGGTAGTAGTAGTTTTGGAAAATAATTAATTTCACAAAGATTCAGGTGCAGATCCGGCAATAGAAGTAAACTAGGCAATGTATGACATAATACCATACAGTTTTCAGGTTCTTAAGCCCTTTATTTTCTAGTAAAATATGTTCAGAGCTGTAGGATGCAGTTGGAGAACCAGTTTTGTGTGTCTTTAATGAGTTTTAGCCATGCTAGGGATTTTAATGCATATATAAAATGTGAAAGGCCTTCCTGTTATACAGAACTCATTTAAACCACATTAGGAACTACTTGGAACACATAAGATAAATAAATCCCTTTCTCTTCCCCTTATTGTTTTATTTCCATTACTTCCTAGAGTAGATCAGTGGTTAAGCTTTTTAGTTTGAGAAGAATCCTGAGGAAAGGATTACTGTGACATATGGATTATTGTGGAAGCAATTTGCAGAAAAAGGAGCCATTTATACACTCCTTGGCCAGCTCCTGGGTTATTCAGAGTCCCTCAGAGCATCTGACAGAGGTCTGCTTCAGTGTCTGGGTTTTACTGCCTGAATGAAATGCAGACTGGTCCTAACTGATGCAAACCAGAGCCTCTTAAACACATACTTTTGTAACACTCAGTTAGACACTCGGTCTAATTCCCTTAGTGTTCTGCATAGCAATACCCAGACGTGATCAGTAACAGTATTCAGGACCACGTTCAGACCCTCATAGCATCCCTCTCTCACATAAGTGATTGTCACGCTCTTGCTCAGTAATCAGGATTTGTTTCAAACCCCATAAAAACAGTCTTTCTTGCTCATATACTGAAGACTTTCAACCTAAGCTGCAGTTTAAAGAGCTTTTTTTTCTTTTCTGAGCTGAGTGTTTCCATGTGACTGATTTGAAAAGAATTCTCCTGTCCTCCCTCTTCAATGAAAGTACATAAGCTGTTATACCTCATCGGTCACACAGATTTCTCTTCTTTTTTATTTATTTTTATCCCTGCTGTGGGAATGGCACCTGCTCTTCTTCCAGCAGCTGTTTCTTTTTCCAAACCTGCTCACCAGGATATGGTACACCAGGGCACAGTACACATGCTGTGGGGATGGTTTGAATTACGTGTCAAGTCTCACGAGAGAGTAATTTGTCAGGAAACCCCTTGTCAGGACGGTCTCAAAACTAAACTTGCGCTTTCTCTTGCTGACTGTCAAGAGGACCACAAATCTTTACAACTCTAAGAAGTCTGTTAGTACAAAGATAGATCTAATTTTTTTGACCAATGGCAGTACCTCATTCATCTCTGGCTTTATACCAGTTACCAAATGAAATGAGGAAAAAAAAAAATTGCAAAAGCTTCTTTATGTAATTATGGGAGAGTTCAGCAAATATATATAAATCTAACCTGTCGTGCCCGTCCCATTATAAGCTAGCCAAATCCTTGAATAAAAATGTTCATTTCAGATACCTTATCAGGTTTATTCACACTGAGTGACTTCATCTAATTGTATTGTATTTCATTGTGGTCATTAAATTTTATATAGTGCTTTCTCATGGAAGATCCCAAAACCAGACTGATAATGTACAGAAGTGCCTCAGCTTAATAGAAATCATGAGTCCTTCATACCATATTTCAGAGAGTCCAACAAGACCCAAAAAGTGGCCCTGCAGGGCTGCACCACTGAGGCACCCTCCTTGTTTGCATCTATCTGCAGTACTTTGAACCTAGGGCACAGCAGAGGGGACTGGCAGAGCTTGTGGTGTTCGTATAGCCACCAGTGCTTATATATAACTGGGTGGGTCTGGCTATTTAGCACTTGGCAGGTCCTTTGAGAGCTCTAAAGTCAGCTGTTCCCAGTCTAACCTATCTATTATTTGCTATATAACTCTCTAGCCACATAATCTGTCCTGCATGTGCAATCAGACCTGCTAAGATTGCATTTCCTCCTGAAGCACTGATTGTGCTCAACAGCAGCGGCGGCGGCATATTTTTCACTCCACCATAGAAAAAAAAAAGAAAAAAGGAAAAGAAAAGAAAACTCAACCAATTATTTTCTGAGAGAGCTGTGCAGTAGAAGTCTTCCCTCATGTGAATAAAGGTAGAGTGCGTGAGCAGGAACCTCCCATCTGCTTTTGCTGCAGTGGGAAGGTGAGCAGGAGACCAGCCATCCGCCACATCCAGGGCTTCAGCTGCCTGGGCTTGGGGCCAGCAGCCAAACTGCACAGCTGGAGGCCTTAAAGGAAGCTGTAATGAGGAAAGCTAGAGGCAGCTCCATAAAAAGATGCCCCCCTACACCTTTCCTGGGGGCCAATTGTAAGTAGAGGCTCCCGCCCTCAGTCCCTGCCTCAGCTATGGTCCAGTGACATCTCAGCTGGGTTTCTTTCCAGCCATGGACCTTGATGGTCTAGACCTGGACCTTGATCCGCAGACTAGCTTCCCAGCCTAGCCTCAGAGCTGTCTTGTCACTGCAATGTGGGCTCTCGGCTGAGCCAGGCAGCCACCCCTAGTCCTGCAGGATGGGGCCCTGGCCCTGCTGGTTGCATGACTGAGCTTGGCTCCCCGCTCCCCTCCCCTGGCAGACCAGTCTGTTGTGCTGCTCCCAGACAGCTGTCCCCAGCACAAAGACACCGAAGGTACAGGAGAAAAGAGAAGGAAAATCGTTGGAGCTTTACATATTACAACGTATTTAAAACACACAAAGTAATTATCAGCGACTAATGTGCTAAATGCTTTGCTGCTGGCCAAAAATGAGTGAGACAACCTCTCTCTATTAGCCTGTTAATAAATACTGCATACTGTTATTTAAGGGGCCAGTGAGAACACATTTTATACTCATATAATTTGGTGATAAAATCACCCATCAGTATGCATGCATAATTCTTGTGAACATCATTGTAACCCCATATGTTCCTGGGTTTTAAAGGTGCCATGTGAATAAACAGTGGCACCTTGTGCTTGGCTGGTCATAAACAATTATGACTGAGAAAGTCGTAATTCGGCACACAGATCTAGATCTATTAAAAAGCTATTAGATCATCTACACTAGCTATTCAGCTGTGCTGAAAATGGACTTGGGTAAAATTCATACGTGTGCAGAAAACATGTGTGCTGTGATCCCTAAACAGTCAGCATTCAGCTGTCCTTTCCCAGCAGAGGCATCTTGACCTGCTCTAGAGGCCCTCCAGAGCCAGAGCTCCATTTTGGAAATCACCTAAAGGGGGCCTACAGGAAAGATGGGGAGAAACTCTTCAGTAGGGCCTGTTGTGACAGGACAAGGGGTAATGGTTTTGAAATAGAGGGGGGTAGATTTAGATTGGATATTAGGAAAAAAATTTTTACACTGAGGGTGGTAGAACACTGGCACAAGTTGCCCAGAGAGGTTGTTGATGCCCCATCCCTGAAAACATTCAAGGCCAGGTTGGATGGGGCTCTGAGCAACCTGATCTAGTTGGAGATGTCCCTGCTTCTTGCAGGGGGGTTGGACTAGATGAGCTTTGAAGGTCCCTTCCAACCCTAATGAATCTATGATTCTGTGATTCTTACCACTCAGCCCTTTTATGATAGCTTACCCCTCAAGCACTAGACAGAAGAGGGAAGGCAGGTCCACAGGCTAATGAGGTGCAAACCTGTCACTTAAATACTTAAGTCAACAGGCCACAGGCCTTCCTCGCTCCCTTGATGCAAGATTAAGTGGGACAGAGAAAGGCATCATTTGTATTATGGGCAAAGCAGCATGCTTGAAGGGGTGACCTGGGGTGTTTCTCATGCTGCCAGCACTGCAAATCACAATTTGAAGTCCAAATACTAGATTATTCTGTATTGGAAGTGCCTCATTAAGTGCTGTTCTGAACTCTGACATCCATTTTGCTGCAGGTCCTTTTGGGAGGATTTTGTTCGGTTCTCAATCATATTGACAGGGTCAAAGTGCCTTCCATTCTCTATAAATTTGAGTATCCACTGGGTAACTTCCTCTGCTTTTCATATTTTAATTGCTTTGTCAAAAAGAGTAATTCAGGGTCTTTTAGAAAACTCCCAGGGTGGTTTGACCGAAGTCCCAAACATGACCTCTTCTCCTCTCAGAGAATTGCAAGACTGACTTTTATCCTTACATCACTTGAAACACTTGTATGCTTCACCATTTTTTTCCTGTCTCTGGATGACTGCATGGACATTGCTTGTGTTCTATTTCACCTAAGGAGGAAAAGAAAAGGTCAGTGTCTCAATCTGTATATCTCAACCTTTTACAAGCATTGAAATTCAAACCAAAGTATATTTTAAAAAGAATATATTTCTGCAAGGGTGACCGAGAGCCAACTAGCACATTGATCCTTTCCTTCAGTTTCAAGGATTTGAAAAGCATTCATTCTGCCAGTGCTATATCTAGACCTTGTCTAGATTAATGAAGCTGAATATAGAAAACTTTAAGAGAGATTATTAACTTTGTACTGAGCGTGGATCAAGTGCATGGTCCCACACCAGACCTTGCTTTCTGCACTAATGACAGTAATTTATCTCTAGTCTTTCATTATTTAAAAATAGTATGCCACCCAAATACATGTTAATGAATTTGACTGCAAGGTTTGAGTCAGCATGCACAACTAGCACTGCTTCAAGGAAATAAAGGGTAACTTTATTACAGGGTAATATTTCTTAAGGGATTTTGTTCTAGTCGTTTGTACTACAGAGCAGCAGCAGATGCTCTGTAGGATCATTGTTTCAATACATGTTTTTAACTGTGCAAGTGTTCCTTGCTTGATATAAATAGCAGGCTATTAGGAAAGATTATTAAAAATCTGGTTGGATCTACCCTTATAGAGCCTACCAAAGTGCTTTTCAAGTTTCAGTCTACTCTTTTCTTCCAAGTCAGAGTAGCAGGCCATAGCTATTGCCTAGTATTTCCTGCAAGTATCTTTATGGGTTTCTTCTTTGCTTCCTGTGCCATCCAACAAATTAATTTTTCTGCCTTCTTCTCCTTATTTAGTTCACTTGCAATGCAACATGTACTTATATTACTAAGCCTGTTAAATCTGCCTTAATGGAGGTTGGGGAAGTGGGGGGTGAAATCTTGACCTCTGAGTAAAACGTAATCTTGCCTTTCCCAGATTAGACTGCAAAACTCCACTTCACATACTCATTTTCATTAACCAACCTTGGACGCTCATAGTATGCTCCTTCCCTTGAAAGGAAATGCAAAATGTTTGATCAAGACTCCTTTGTGATTCCTTATTACATGTTCCAAAACTAGAAAGTGTCCAGCAAGTTTTATTATTCAAAGGGCTAAAGCCACAGAGGCAGTTTATGTGACTAAGGCAGATTAGTGACTACTCAGCAGCACGAGAGGAAGGCCTTTGGTCTTGCCCTTCCACCTCACAGGCAGATGCAAAGCTGTGTGTAGGACAGGTGTTGTTGCAGGAGACTGGAGTACTTCACATGAGACTCTGTTGATGCAAGGGTGACACTGTTGACTCAAAAGTGGCTCTGCAAGGCCACCAGGGAATTTTCCAGTTCAGCGTAGTGGCACCTTTTAAAGGTTTAGCCCTAAAGATCTAAAGTAATATTTATTTTCCTCAATGTTAATTTTTTTCTATGAGAAGTTACCCCTACTTCATGAATGAGAAGCAGACTGGTTTTCTGCCATTCTTCATCCTTTAGCATCTCTAATTGTGTCATTTCCCAGCACCACTCCAGCAATTGCTAAAATCCCCTCAGGCCTTCCCGTAGACCAGAAATTTCAAAATTTTAGCACCTCTTTTGATCCTGTGCTCCAGTCTGGGACAAGTAAACATCTATCCATGAGTAAACATGGTCTGCTGCTAGTAGCTAGTCTACCAGTCCATAGCTTCCCTGCTGTTTCCCACAGGCTCCTGCCAGCACCTAATGTCACCTTATCATCCCCAGTGTGTTTTTCCCTGTGGCTTTCCCACCTGTGATTTAATTTCAAGTAGCCTGGACAGAATAATATCAAACAGAAAATAGAGGGACCCTTGATGCTCATTAGGAAAATATGAATATTTCATTTATGCTCCTCAGCATGCCCTTATCACTTTTCTGAAAGTACAGTAGAAACGCATGTGAAAGCTCACACTAGTTCTGCTCCAAGTACTGTCCAATCCAGATACTTAATCTGTGATCTTAATTATTATCTTTCCCTTTCTCTTTGCATACTGAAGAGTTTCATGCCTCCAATCACAATTTCCATTTTCATTTAGTTGCCCCTGTATGTTTTGGGTTGTTTTTTTTTTCCTCTCTTTAATTGACTGGCTTGTGGTTTTGACAGCTAGAGAACAAGTCATCTTCACCAGGACAGACCCCCTACCCAAACCCAACCTCCTTGACCCTTAAGGCATTTCTGTGAAAGCAGCTGCCATGAAAGCAATTTGTTGTTGATTTGAGTCCAAGAAATAAACACATTGTGTTCCATATATGCATATTCTGAGCTATACTTTAAATGTCACATATTTTTAACTTCGTGTATAACCGGAATGTTTCTCCCTGCAGCTTATACTTTTGCATTATGCATTTATGTAAAATGCATTTAGCCAGGAGAAATCTTTTGAAATTCTCATCTTTATTCCACAGGGGAAAATTATGGACTGACTTCTACTTATACAAATCCAGAAATAGTTGTCTGAGTTACTATATAATTTAATTCCTTAATTTGAATCTAAACTTAATGCTGCTTTCTTCCTTTGTCTGAAATTTGATTGACTGGCATAAAATCATCCTGTAAGTATTGTCTTTGATTAATATTTTTAGAAAATGTATTTCCATTTTGTCCTTTCATAATTGTTTTCTGAACACGCTATTTGTGATAATTTTAATCCTGGTTACTTTTTACAAGATGCTACAGAATTATTTTTTTGTTCACAGTCTCATTCACTTCAGCTTCACTTCTAATTCCTTCCACACTCAACAGTTGTATTTGTTGCAACAATTTCTCTTTTATGATGACACATTTTCCTCTGCAGGAAATACTTTCCTGAATTTAACACTTATTCCATCTTAGTAAATCATGCCACATGTACTTTCACATTACTAGTTCATTTGCATACTTTATTAACTAGCACATTGAACTGGTAAGTGTGGCTGCAATCTATTTTCCAGATTCATAGAATATCTGATAAATAATCTCATCATATATTTAAATTTTCAAACGTGGCAAAACAAAATGAAGGTTTCCATGGTGTAAACACCAGTAAAATATCTATTACTGTATCTGAGACTCACTCCACAAAGTGATTTTCTAATTTGTCTGTGTGGCTAATTTTCAGCAGGTTTACACCTTTTGGTGGAAGTATGTTAGAAAAGTACCTGTGAAGCTTTCTCCCCACTATTTCCCATGAAGCTTTGAGGACTTTTGCAAAAGCAGCTCCAGGTATTCAAGTGAAGTCTGTGGGAAATAAGTACTATAGACAGGATCAATGAAAACATTACTTTCCTCATATGGCTTGGAATTCAGAAAATCAAGAAAGAATTTTATTAGTCTGGTTTTCTACATATCACTCCTACCTTTTCTTTCAACCTAACCTTTCTTGGCCACTTTATCTACTACTTAGCTAGGTATCCTCTGTTATTCATGCACACTGCCTCACTCATACCAGTACAAGAGATTTGTAGTATCACAGGAAATCTTCCACAAGTATATACATATTTTTTGAACCCGTTTATAGATGCATTTACATATTTATATATAAAAATGAATTTTTGAACTTGTGAAAGCATTTTTTTCAACATTCTTGTTCCAAAACTAGCATTTCAATATTACTCTGCCTTTCAGTTACCTCTTTGGATTACAAAACTACATTTACAGTGCCTCCATGGCTCCATACATTCATATTCTGGCCCACAGTTTGGGTCCCTTGCCTGGACGGGGGCTCACAAGATGCACTTGCTTGTGCAACTGTTATTGTGCTGCTTGTGGTATGATCACTAGGAGTTCATATCAGCATACCATCAGAAAGATAGGAGAGGCTGGAGGAAAACCACACCATTAACTGAAAGCTGTACTCTGAATTACCACAGTGTATTTCTATCAACAATTATTACACTGAAAATTCAATAGCTTCTGATAAGAGGTGGATAACCCATCGTTTCCACCAGCAGTTTATACAGCTTGTTGATCTAATTTTGCCAGAGGCAATTATTGGATTTCATTATAGAACTGTTAAACCCCCGCAAGCACACTGCCAAAAATACTTTTGGAGAAATGCTATCTGAACAGAAAAAGACTCTAAAAAGGCTTTCAGCCAATCCCCTCACATCTCCCATGGTTTCAGGGATTTTAAAGCTAAAGGGACAGTCAGACCATCTTGTTTGCCCTTCCTATCATAGACGTTAAGATATGCTACCCAGCCAATACGATGTTTTTGAAGGTTATTGGTATCAAGTAACGCTCATGTTTACTTTCATTTCAGCCTTACTGATATGAGGAGTTAAAAATAGGCCTTTTATGGCATACCCAAAGAAAAGAATATGGGATGCTCTGGTCTTAGTTATAGAACACATGTATCTGTTCTGCATAAGCTGTAATGAGCAAATGTTACAGTGAAGGCAGTCCTACTATCACTGAGAGCACATCCAACAAGTGAGAAAAAAAAATTCCATCTAAGAAATCATTGTGGTAGCAATGTCCCACAATATTATCTCTTCAAATCTCTGGCCTTTTTTCCACCTTCCATTCTGACAGCTGTAGGCATGTCCTGCTCAGCTCCCTGTCTCCCTCGGACTCAGCTAAGCATGTCCTCCAAGCCTACCATGCCCACTGACAGTCAATTAAAGCAGTGCGTAGGCAGCAGTAGCATTTGCTTTATTCTCCAGCTGCCTTGCAGATATTTTGGTGGACGTACAGAGAATGGAAGCTTACAAACATGGGAAAGGTTGGGGGATGTGGTACAACTCAGTAAACCGAGCCATCCAGAATATGTCACGCCCAGGAGGACAGGGCGGAAAAGAATAACAAGAATAATCAACATTACTTTAAAAAGTAATGATCCTTTGCCCAAAGATCAGTCTGCTGAACAAATGCTCTCAAGGGCTACAGACAATCCTTAGTTTTTCCCTCCACAGTAAATACCCACAAGAATTCCTAACAACAGCCATTATGGCTTCAAAAGGTACAGTCCCCTGAGGGTCTCCTCTTGCTTTAAAAAAAAAATTAAACTGTTTGATTCTCAGTCACGGCATTGTGCAGTGCATCAGTGTAATCTGCTCAGGAGGTGGGATGGGTAACCCGAGTCTCCAGTCTAAATCAATTTCAGCCCCACTGATCTGCTTTATGCTAAACTTCTCTTTCTACAGAACAGCCCAACAACAGCAACTCTGAATTATTTTTTTTTTGTATCAAACTACGCAGGCAATTCAAAGTAAGAAAACAAATTTAAGTATCCCAGTTTTAAAAACTCCTTCAGATTCTAAGGTCTGTGGTCATGTAGTCTTATGGACTTAGTGGGACAGAAGGTTTTCTACAGACTCATAAAATACAGCACTTACTTAGTATATAAAGTACACAAAACCTTCAACAAATTACATCCCTCTATATCTTCCATCTGTATAAGCTACAAAACAATGCTTGTTTCCATTTACTAAATGAACATAGCTATGTGAATTCTTTTTGAAATGGTACATGGTTTGTTTTTATGTGATCAACGTGAGAAGTAGGTATAATTTAAGTGAAATTAAAACAGCAGTGGCTTGCTATCTAGCAAAACAAATTGGGCAGCCCATTCCTTGCATACAGCTTATTAGTTTCCTTGGTAACTTGTAATCATTTGCCTTCCTAAAACAGATGAGAGGTCAACAAATATGTACTGTAGCAGTGATTTGATACATCAAAAAGAAAAGTGCTATAATGACAGCATAATAAATCTTAATATGAAAACTTAATGACCACATTAGTGATATACTAACTATAGTCTGAGATGCATACTGCTCACCATTGCGTACTTTTATTTCATCGTATGGTTGTGACATGCAGTAGTATGCAAAGCACCTTCTAGCATCCACTCAGAAACTAACTCCACACTAAACATTTCAAAGCAGTAATTTTTTGTACTAATAAAATATCACAATTAAATTACGGCAGCTCTTCCTAGAGTGATGCTACTAATTAGAGAAGTCTTATTCTTATTTCAGTTGTATACATTATGTCAACAAAGACAAAATCTTTATATGCTGACATAGATGTATTCCCGAAGTCTGGTAACAAGTTCATTAATGTCTCCACACATTTCTGACATAGTTTCTTTTCAACAAAGTAATACTAAAAAAAAACTAAAAAAACCAAAAACCCACTGGAGTTTCTAAACCAGGAATAAAGAGGAAAAAGGGAGTGTCATCTCAGCTTGGGAGGAGATACTGGTCAGTGATTTCCAGAGTCTGAAAACAGATTTCCATCAGCTGTCTGCATGATGTACAGTAACTAATGTTCAGTAGAGGGGAAAAAAAAAAAAAAAAGGATAAAAAGAAAAAAAGAGCTGTGACAGAGCTGGAAGCAAGGGTGGGCTTCCTTGGATTACAAAGGCA
>JAAGAY010133470.1:0-48906 GCA_011801015.1 Ardeotis arabs
TAGTGCATTTTGTCTATCTCCTGGGAAAGGTCAGTACTTAGAACAGGGTCAGGATTCCACTTCATGCACTAAACCTCTGGAATCCACTGTATGCCTGTGAAACTGCACTGATACAGAAAATAATGGGATCTGATTTGAAACTTTTAATGACATTTCTCTTCAAATATGATGATTTTTTTTTTAACTTTTTTTTTTCCATGTAATGTTGCCAAGTTATTAAGCTCTTCTTCCAGAATGTTTCTATTGAGCTTGCATGGTAAGGTTTTGGTATCAGGGGAAGAGTGTGAGGAGTCTTCCCCCTGAGGAGGAAGGAGTGGTAGAGCCTATGTGTGATGAACTGACCACAATCCTCATTCCTTATCCCCCTAGGCCTCTTGCAGGGAGGAAGCAGAGAAAATTGGGAGTAAGGTTGAGCCCAGGAAGAAGGGAGAGGTGTGCGGAAGGTGTTTTAAGGTTTGATTTTATTTCTTATTGTTGTACTCTGGTTGATCGGTAATAAATAAAATTAATTTTCCCCAAGTGGAGTCTGTTTTGCCCATAACTGTAATTGCTGAATGATCTCTCCCTGTCCTTATCTCAGCCTACAAGCTTTTAATTGTATTTTCTCTCCCCTGTCCAGCAGAGGAGAGGAGTAATAGAGTGGCTTTTCTGGGCACCTGACATTCAGCCACCACAAGATTTTTCACATCTGACATTGAATTTCTGTTCAGACATCAGAGACAGCCAGTGCAAAGTAGCCAGCTGTGCAGTAGTTAAGCCAGTAGTGGGAATAAATAATGCTTTAGTCAGAGCAAGATTTTGAATAATCTGTTATATTGCAAATTAATGTCCTTACAGATGTAGAAAAAACCATGACACATTCCTATTTCTTTGTTTACTTTTTTCCCTAAAAATAGTTGCTTGCCACATTTTTAACTTTTTTGTTATCAGATTGAAAAAAAAATTCCAAAGTGTTCTTCTACTTTGTTTTGCTATAACATAAGGCAGAAAGAAATAAAAATAATTATCTTATCACTGTGATAAGTTTAAAGACAAATTGGGCCCATGCCAGAGCATGCAAGAACTCATTTGCTTCAACTAACTCCGCAGCAGAGGATGTGGACTTTCACAGTGGAGTGGTAGCAAGAAGCAGGGACTGCAAGTCCATAAATTGTCTTACCAAGAATCTTTTGAGATCTTCCACACTGTCTCAGCACTCAGTCACTTACAGATGTTATCACTGCAAAAGTTGCAATTAATATAAGCGTCTGCCTTTCTGGCAGTCCATTGACTAGCAAAGAGAAGCACACAATTTTTATCAGGAAATATCACCAGATGTCTTACCTTCTTGAGACGAAAGTTATCTCTAAGGTCCATGCTTGATCATCTTCCTTAGGAGGACCTGTTGGGAGTGAAGAAATGTTCTTTTACAGTGGTCTCCTTTCTTTGCTAGAGCATATATCACTGGAGTGAATACTTTTGAGAAGGAATGTGTTTCTTTGTGTTCATTCTAAACATATATTTAAAATACAGATTACACAAACAACATTTCTAGTTGTTAGAGGAATACAGAGATGCCTTTGATAGTTTCTCCCACTTTCAACCAGTTTCTTGTGACCTGTGGGTTTTGCATTTGATCTCTTGATGACTTCCTGGTTGACAGGGCTGTCAACCTGGTTTTGAGAACAGTCAGTTCTTAAGCAAACCAACATACATCGTCAGCAAATCTGTGTAGCTGATGAAACCCATTTCAGGAGATAATGAGTATTTACTGTTATGTCTGACATCTTCAAGGCTTTGCAAGGGAAGTGGACATCAATGCCTCATTAACAGTTGTGGCAATCAACATTAGTGCTTATAAACTAAACTTTAATAGTTTTAGTTAAAGCAGAATAGTCTTTTAAGGGTTTAGTATCTTTGTCATGCTATGTATTGTATTACTTTTTTTGGGGCATTTGGTAAATAAACTCACCCTACCCAGCTACAGAAGTCTCCAGAGGAAACTGCAAGAGGAACTTCCTCTTTAAGCATCTTCCAACAGAAAGCAGTAGTATAATGGAAAATCACACAACAAAGATCACAAATACTTACTCATAATAAGCGCAACAGGACTGGACTTGTATTTACACTCAGCTTAAGTAAAAAAAAATTAAGATGACTAGAAAAGATGCATGAAGGAGCAAGAATGGTGCAATGTGTACCAAAATTATGAGTTATATTTGAAGAGTTAGACTTCTCATCTTTAAATTTAAATAAACCTGATAATATGTTCTAGAAAGTGAAGTATATAGAGTGATTTCAGGATGCTTCTTCAGTTTTGGGAATTAGGATATACTAGACTTTAAAAGTTTGTTAACGCATATAATGTATTACTTTTATCTTTAAAACTATAAGTCATACTAAACAAAAATATTGTAAAATATTTGTAGAATCTGGAATGCATATTTTAACAGGATAAACGTATTATCCAGATGGATTGCTTGGATGCATTTTCTATTAAAGTTAAGCAATCATAACCGTGGCATTTCCTTTTTGTCCTATCACAGCAGCGTAAATACTAAGTTTCATAAACGTGTCCTTATTATAAGGCTTCATATATACTCTAACTCTAATTTATTCAATGGTTGATACAACATGACACTATGTACTGCACTGTTTTATATGTGTAATAAATGTGACAACAAAATGAGGAATGATGGAGAAGTTTACTTTTTCAAACCGGCATTTTATCTATTCTATAAAACTTTACTATTGAAAACAACTATGAGTTGTGTCTGATTTTGGTGCTATTGGTATTTCCCTCCACACAGCCTCTAGGAAGATTGTGGCTAGCCTATCTTATGCTCTGCATGAAGCAGCAGTCTTCTGATCAGTGCATTTTGGGAAGTGCTGGTGACCTCTGCAGGCACAGCAATGGGCAAAACTCATGGGTTTCTCCTCACTTACGTATCAAAATGGCTTGTCTTAATGGAGATGAGGAGGAGCCTGAATTCTGCTAGCACTACTGGATCTCACCGTTGCACTAGAGTGACAAATAGTGCCTGTGGTAATTGACAGCAGGGCTTTTCAAAGGGGCAAAGGGTGCTGGAATTTTTCAGGCAGGGTATTAGTTTGGGTTTTTTTGTTGTTGTTTTGTTTTTTAATTCTGTGCACCCAAGGGAGGATGAGTTAGTTTGGGTTTTTATTTCTTCTCATGGCAGAGAGAGCCAACTCCCTTTGAAAATCTGAGTATATTTTCCCTTTGTTTGCTGTTTTGCTCATATTAGCATCAAGGCGGACAGACACTGTGGTTACTGGAGCTGAATCCCTTCACAGTTCATCACTGATGTCACAGAACAAAGTAGTGACACCAGTAGTACAGCTGGACCAGAAAAAAGCTCCTCTCACCAGAGTAGGAGGAAGAGGATGCTTAGTGTGAGACTCTTGAAAATTGGAATGGTCTTGTCTTTTTTGCTTGATCTTGTTTAAAGAAGTCCCTAATTGCAAGGGATTTCAAGAGGTCCTTCCATGGCTGAGGATGTGATGTGTCCTGAGTACACTCTTCCCTTCCCAGCAAAGGAGTCTACAGCTGTCCTGTAAGTAGTCTTACCAGAATTTGATTTAAATGGATATATTAGTTTGAAATAAATGGCCCTTTTATGTATTTATGCATTTTTAAGTTATGAGGCTGTCTTGTTAACTAGAGTAATGATCCAGAGCTATGACTGAATCTGTTTTTTCTGAGGTGCAACAAAGTAAGGCCAAAGAAGAGCTTGTGAGGAACCCCAAAACCCAGGCAATGACCTTGCTTCTCCTATCCCTCCCTGAAAGTAGCCTTGCCCTGCTGGTTCAGATCAGTGCATGAAGCTTTTTCCTGCTGACTTTCCCCTTTAATAGCATGTCCGATGTATTATTTCTTAGTAAAAATCCTGTTCTTGTTATAATTAGCATGAGAATTGAGAATGTTTCTGTCACCTACCATGACTGTTAATTAGATTTATCAAGAAGAATGATTATTAGGACATAACAAAGCAATGTTTTGTCAGGTTTTGGATAGCTATAGGCAATTTGTATTTTGTACTAATATATAATTAAATAACATATAAGACTGGTATTAATAAGCATTACTTTTTATGTTTTCAGTGCTTCATCCTTGTATTAATGCTTCTTTAAGGATAAGAAATTGAGAGGTTTGACATTCTAGACTAGTGGCTGATGTTTTCAGACGGGTTTGTCATTACTATTTTCTGGTGCACTGTCTGAGCTCTCTAATTTCTCTGTATTTGTCTACTTTATTTTGCAAATGCTTGGGAAAAAATTTAAGCTGCTCCGTATGGAATGATGTGGTGGCTAAAAGTAGAATTGCCTAATCCTGTAAATCATCATTGCCACCATCATTTTTTCTTTTCTCTCTTTCTATTTGCACAGTATCAAGAAACGTTGAGAATGAAAAAGCACTGTACTATTTCTACAATTTCAGTGAGCTGATCACTAGAGGGCACTGCATACTGACAGCAACTTTTCAATTTTCAAAGCTATGTTAGCATACAGCTAGTTTGAAAATCTGCTCGGATTTCAGACCTGAGACTATTAGCTCTATTTATCCTATAGCAAGATATATTGGATTGGAATGGGAGAAAATAAAAAAAAAAAACAATCAAGCAGTGAGTAATAAGAAAAGTAAGAAAAGTGCACTCTATTATAGTAGTGACTACAGATATTAACAAAATTAAAAATTAACCAGTAGAATGCTCTATTGGAAATATATCTTTAAAACATAACATTTCATTCATAGGATAGCCTAATACACACCATAACCTTGCATTCATATACTTCTGTAATGCCGATACAAGTCTAAAAGCTATTATTTGCTGCTTGATTGTTCCACTGCTTTCCCCACTCTCCAACTCCAAACCTCCTAATTGGTTTTAAAACCAAAATCTATTGGAAACTTCTGCGGACCTTCAGAAGTTTTGTAGTTTTTGTGTGTAATTTTTTTGTGTTTTATAGTCTTACCTGACAGAGGTGGGAACATGTGCTTTTACTCACACAGATTTGCTTGCCTTTTGTCATGAAAAATGTGAGTTCAGAGGGCTTAGTAGCAGACAGATTGCCTAGGGAGTGTAAAAGCTCTACATTTACCAGAAGAGGATTGCAGACAGTACAGATCAGGAAAGAAGCATTATCAGGTAAGGTAATTTACTATTTATCAACTTTGGCCCACAGGACACCTCTGAAACCATCCTTACATGCTTAGTTTGCCCTAACCTGCAGAATAAGTTCTCCAAACATGTACTGAGGAGGAAGAGATGCTGCTGTTCATTGTAACTGGGTGGTGTGCTCAGTATCACCTTGCAGCTACAAGCTTTCAGTTAGACCGGATTGCCTTTCCGGAGACTTATATAGTTTCAGTTTAAGTAAGTGCATGAAATAATTTTAAATAAATATTTTGTCTCACTGGTCATTACAGTTTCTGGAATTTAGCACTTCACAAGAATTGTTAACAAAGGGATACAAATAAATGCAGGACACATCCTCCATCATTAGTAGGATACTATAATAATGAATTAGCCCCCTGGTAATTAAAAAAAAAAGAAAAAGGCTTTCAGATGTGCGAAACTGTAAATGCAGTTTCAATAAGGATGTCTAGAACAGTTCTAGAGCCTGAATCACTGAACAGGAGGCAATCTTAGCGCTTGCACTTTCTTCTGTTGCTATTTGTTCTTCTGTAAATGCAACTTAATTTCATCCTTGAAAGTCATAAAATGCTATTCCTAGTAACAGTTGATGCTTTTCTGTTACTAGTAGTCAGAAAACAAAATAATTATGATTACTGAAAAATAATATATATAATATTTATAAACATATTATGGTGTTCTAGTTACTGGAGTTACTGATTTTATTACGATATTCTTCCACTGTAACCTAAACAACAGTGAGTTCATTTCCTTTTCCTCTTCTCTGTCTTACACACGCACCAACAATGGTATTTAGGTCTATAGCTAAAGGTACTATAAAACACCTCAGATTTTGGATGTCACACGTAAAACAGCTCATCTTGACAGATTTCACAGAATCACAGAAGGGGTTGAGGTGTGAAGGGACCACCAGAGGCCATCTGATCCAACCTCCCTGCTCAAGCAGAGCCACCTAGAGCAGGTTGCCCAGGACGATGTCCAGATGGCTTTTGAATATCTCCAAGGAGGGGAAATTCCACAACCTCTCTGGACAACCTATGCCAATCCTCAGTCATCCTCACAATAAAAAAGTGTTTCCTGATGTTCAGAGGGAGCCTCCTGTGTTTCAGTTTGTGCCATTGCGTCTTGTCCTGTCACTGGGCACCACTGAAAAAGCCTGACTCCATCCTCTTTGCAACCTCCTTTCAAATATTTCTATGCATTTATAAGATCCCCCTTCTCTTCACCAGACTGAACAGTTCCAACTCTCTCAGCCTTTCCTCATGGGAGACATGATTTGGTATAGATGCTTCCAGAAATACTGCAATGCCAATGTCTCTGCAGCTACTGCTTCTTGATCCAGAGGATGGCGGCAAAAACTAGAAAGAGCACTTGCACACAATAAGTAAAATCGGAATTTTTCTAAAATTTCTTGACAAAAAAAAAAAAGAAGAAAGATCTTGTTTCAGTCTGGCTGAACTGGGAGAAAATCCATTTATTATTTCATTCTTGATCCTCTGCTAGACCAAGGTAAATGTCGTACGAGGTATTGACATTTCAATTTATATTAGACTATGAACTAGCCCAGAGAAAAAGTAGAAGAAAACACACTGAACTGTGTCAGAATGCAGTCTCCAATCAAATCCTTTGTGTACAAATTTTGAAAATGTCTGCCAGCCTGTGCGTTTTTAGTATACAGTGAGTAAAGTCTAAAGAACAGCTCATATGGAACAATAAACTAAGATCTGCGATTGACTACTTTCCAGATTTGACTTGCAAAGCTGACACAAAGGTGATGAAAGTTGTATTTGCCAGTGCATTAAATCTGTTGCAGATAAACCAGCAGAGTACCACATGACTATTAAAGGTTGCAGTTTACTGCCAGTAAAATTGTAATTGTAGTTGCAGAATATATTTTTGAGATCTACAGTATATCCAGACATGCTTTAAAGTTAATGCACTATTGTTTTGAGCGTCATTGTTATATTGATGATATTGTATTATCTGGACACACTTTTCTGCAGCACATAAAAACAAGACAGGGAGGACTGTACAAAAATACACTATTCTCCAGAAATGAACTACTTCTTAGAATTATCATTGATAGTATCATATTGCTTCTAATATTTTTTTTTTTACTGGACAAGAGTATATATACACATATATGTGTGTGTGTATCTATATATATATATACACACACCCTAGACTATACATTCTGCATTCTATTTTTGAGAAGCAAGTACATAATTATTATTGTTATTTATTACTCTGATATATCAGAATTATATCAAGGATGAGGCTAATGAACAATACTAACAATTTGAAAAATAAAATTATTTTATAAATAAAACTTGTAAAAATTGCCTGATTAGTTGATAGATAGGTCCAAATTTAGTAGGGTATTGAAGTGTGGGTCCATTATTGCTACTGATTTTGGTGTACTGACACAGCTTTAAGTGAATAGGCATAGACTTAACTGAACACATTAATAAGCCAGGGCCTTGGTGAATAAACCTTTTTTCCTGTGTATGCGGGGACTAGAGTCCTATTTTTTCACAATATATGAGTACAGGTGCAGTCCATATCAACACACTCAGCTTATTTGAGCTGTGCAGTTGGCTGGTACAGTTGTTCCGCTTTCCTTGGGGATATATAACTGTAAAGCACAATGTCAGCTTTTGTTTTAAACAAGAAGCTCTAATGATTTTCTTTGTGAAAAATAATCTTTAAACAGTAAAATGTTGTAAGTGGGCTTACTAGGGTTGAGCTTCTTGCTCTGATGTGTTATTCAAGTTCAAGGCTTAGTCATGCTCTCTGAGACTCTTTGGAGCTCTTTTGGGGACACTGTCAAACATTTATGACATCTATTGATGTTAGAAAGGAGCATCAGTTAAATTCGCAGTTACAGGGAGATGACAGTGTCTGGCAACAAACCCGTGAAAGTCTTTTTGTTTACTGTTACTGCAATCTATTAATGACTTGCTATTCTTTCTCTATCTTATATTAGGTAATTTTAATGTCTTTATTTTGCCCACTGTAAAGTGAGAATAAAATCCTGTCTATATCCTGGACAGGATATTGAACAATCACTGCCACAGTAGCTTAAGTGAAGTCATTTTACTTTGTAGTTGGGACAGGCTAAGAAATCATGAGCCATACTTTTGGCTTTGATCTCATGTCCTGTAAAATATATCAGGATTTGTTTCCAGTTCTATAGACAAACCAGATACAACTATTTGAGATCCATTGCAGGAAATTAAGCATTATAGTTGCACAAATGGAAGGAAATTCCTGACTTGATCAGGAATAATATAATGTGTATAATGAAAGACATGTGATATCTTAAAAAAATCGTAATGAGACTCATTCCAGCAGGTGAAGGCCACCCTCTGAATAGCATTGAACAATTGTATTAGGATAGATGACAGAAGTGAAAAATTTTCATTGATGTCAGACTGCATATGAGAAATGTGATCTGTTTGTTATGAAACAGGAAAGGTAGATTAACATAAACTGAGAGCTTTACTTTCAGTTCCTTACTTTGGAAGGTATAACATTTAATGTAGCATAAGAGATTTTTTAAAAAGTATTTTGGAATAATTTTTTTCTGTGATGTTTTTGCTATGTGGACCTACAAAATTTGTGTCTGTTTCCACATGCATCCAAAATTCAATGCCATTAATACAATAGACATAACAATCACGTTGTTAGTTTGTGAGTCATTGTATTCATACTTGTACTGAGTCTTTTGTGTCACACGGTTATTTTTGAGTTCTTCTACCTGTCTCCTTTTTTCTCCTTCCATCCTTCCTCTATCATCGTCTCTTTTAGTGCTTCATTGTTTTCACTGCCCTCCTGCTTTTTTTTTCTATTTTTGGTGTATTTTTTTCAGGCCCTTCTAATGCTTTCTTTTCAAAATACAGCTTTTAATTTAACACAGGGAACTACTCAGAAGCCTGATAACATGTTTGCTAATGCTTAGGATGTGGCACATGAACACTACTGAAGCCCATTTAGTTCTGCAGGTTTGTACTTAACAAATTCCCTTTTCTGAATTCTTTTTGAGACATTCAAATGTGCAGGTATAGTGGTCACTGGGGACAAGGGCTAGGTTAAGGTGACACAGAATAACACCTTTCATCTTTTTTGGCAAATCAAACAGAAACTGAATAGCTCTAACTGTCCTTCATTCTCTTTTGTTTCTCTCCTCCTTCAAGAATCAAACTGAATTGAAGCTGGGAAATGGCATCTCATATTCAGTCAGTCATACAGTGCTACCAGACAGTCATCCGTCCTCAGGTGAATAAAGCTAACTTATAGAAACCAGTTCTGGAAATGGTATTGCAGATCATGTGGATCTTGAAGACTGTTTATCCTTACTGGTTGACATTAGAAATATGTAGCAATACTAGGCTGGTTTTATTGGCATCTAAATTACCGTGCAGTTTCTGAAGTAGAGAAATTAAGGTGATAGCAACAAAGACACTCTGTGCCTTACATGTAGATAATTCAGATGTGATAAACAAGAAAACATTAGCAAGATAACACTTTTGATGGCAGAAGATGGATGATGATATTGGCAGCCATTAAATAGTTGTAAGATGTGCCTATCAAACAGAATTGTTCCAGCCCTGGGACCATTTTACCTGCAAAAGTGGGCAAGTAAATCACATGAGACAGATTCCATTGACTTTGCAGGAAAAAGAAAGACAAGCCTTTTTTATTGCTATTGATGTTTGCTCTTATTGACTAAGTGTTTGCCATGGACTCAAGTACCACTAGACACATAAATACAAGGAGAACCTTGTGTGTGTCCTTTATCTGACTGGGGGGACAATTTGCAGTTTACATCCGAGGGATCTGCAGTGTTGCTCCAACACACAGAACAGTTTGAGAAGAGCATGCTGAAAATTGGTTCAAATAATCCTCCTGTCCTACAAAGTCCTTGCTGAGTTCAAAGAGAATGTTTTCCTTTATAGTGCAGAAGAAAACATTTGACACTCTATCACTGAGATTTCACTGCCTGAATTATCTCTGAACTTTGCTAAGTCACAACCTGGCTTAGTTTGCTAATGTTATGTTTTGAGAAGACGCTCGGGCATGGGGTCACCTTAAAAAAAGGCTGGTGCAGGAATTCCCTTCCTCATATCTTTTTGTGGGAAAAACATCCCTAATAAGAAGTGTACAAAGGGAGAAGAAAATGAAAAAAATGTAACAGCATGGGGTAATTAAGAGGAGGAATCTTTCTGAATGATCAAGATACAAGTTAAAATCCATTAAAGAAATAGAACTGTCAGCTGTCACATCCCTCGCTGGAAACCACAAAGGAGCTCTTAGTTCCAGAACAGATAACAAACGTCAGCTGCTACTTCTAACTAAGTTACTAATTTAGCTCTGGAGGTAGAAATCTGTAACTTATTACCAGGGATTCCCTGTCCATACCTCTCAGAAGGGTCATTACCGTAAGACCAATTGGGAATTGACCAATAACAAATAGAGAATACAGGGTTCCAGCCAGAACAGTAGTTGATGTTCTAGGAATAGAAAGCGTGTTCTTGAAATTAATAGTCAACTTAATTAACCATTATTTTACATAGGCTTCAGCTTATTTCAAATTAACTTTCCCGTGCTATCTGTAGTAAATTAGTTATCACATATTGCATGCTATACAGATATAATATGGAAGGTCAAATATAATTTACAGGAAAAGCTAAATTTTGGACTTTTTTTTGTGATTTATTAATTGTCAAAGCTTAAGCACTTGAAAAGAAAAAAAACCTGAAAAGACATTCTAAGTCTACTTTCATCTGCTGATGAAATTTATTGGGTTTTATGATGGAATACAGTGAATTATTACAAAGCATAAAGTAAATCAAGTTCTGCTAGCACTATAGGCAGCCAGTACATGTCTTTTGGTTAACTAAAAAGAAATATAACATAACCTTAGCTACAACAGCGTGATAAAAGTGAGTACATGACTTCTCTTTTTTTTAAATTTTTTTTTTTTAATTTGCATTGTTGGTGTAATAGAGATAACATTACAAGAAGAATAACTGATCCAGTCAGGTCCAATTTTGTCAGGATCAGTAAAATACATGGGTTACTGTGAGTAGGACATGCAGTTTTAGAGCTAAGTGAGTTATCTAGGCTAAAGCAGTCTTCTCTTCTGCAGAAGCATCTGGCAAGCATGCTTTTGTCCTTAAAAACAGAATGGGTGAATTGCAGATGGAAAGTGATTTTGTTGCTGCAAGAATTACAAAGACAAACCTTGAAATATGGATCTATATCTACTCCTGCAAGGTGACACTCCATTGACTTCACTTGATACTTGCTTTACTGAGAGTTGATCCTATAGATTTTAATGCAGAATATGTAACAGAGAAAAAATTGCTTTCTGCAAAGCTGTCCATATAATGTTGTTTTAAACAGATAGAATGAATTGAAACTTTTTCTCTCCCCCCCCGCCTCTCCTTTTCCTTTGCTGCAAATGTTTAAATGACATTGGTCTTCACAGTATTTGATCAGCTCATAGTTGCAAGTTAAGTGATTATTCTTAAGCCACTTTTATATTTGTCAACCTGTTGGCCTGCATTTTGCTGGTAGGAGAGCTATCTAATCATGCTATTCCAATCTGAAGAAAATCTATAAAAGGCACAAATAAGTGATGGCTCAAATCGCCTTGTAGCTAGTGTTTGTCCCATATAGAGCAGTCTCTGAGGCATTTGTCATTGTAACTAGAAAAGGTTTATGGCCCTAAGAGCAAAGGTCAGAGACAGTATATACTTCTGCATTGCACATAGCCACCATTTACAATTGCACTGGAGTGTGAAATGGTGGGCAGATTTTGTTGGTTTTGTTTTGCTTGGCCTCTTCTCATTTAATAAAGTTTATGTACCAATACAAAGACTGCAATTAAACTGTCAGATTTCTTTTTTAAGTGATAGGTCACAATACTGTTCTGCAAAGGTCGCATGCTCAATGATTTGCACTGTTCTGCCTTGGGGATAAAAAAAAAAATAAAATAAAAATCCCAGGTTGTTAGACTGAGTTTTTATGATCTTCCAGGTATGTCAATGTTTCACATTTAGCACACAGTTCCCAAAGAAATATCTGTTAAATGTTCGCCTGATAGAGTCAAAGAGGAGTAGATACTGATTGAGCAAATGAGTTAGAGCAGCCTGGGGCTTGCGGTTTCAGTGCTTCCATTCTCTAGGCTGTTTAAGCTAATTATGTTTGTACAGGTAATTCTGGGCTTGACTCAGTATTCGCTGAAGACAGTAGGAGTCCTTCTGTCAACTTTAGTGGCATTTAAAATAGGCTCATAATTGAGACAGGGGAAAAAGCCAACTGGGGAGAGAAATAGTCTCCCCAGATGTCTTCATTGCTTACGTATGTATGTGTGCTTATGTATGTAGAAATATGAAAAAAATAATCTGTCTTTATTGCTGTATGGAATCAGTTGCCTGATGCCCGAAAGAGTATACATTACTCTTTCTTATTCCTCCTTGCTTTTTTGGTGTATAGGATTTTCACTAATCATAGCAAGAGCAAGTCTTAACACACTGAAGCCAAATACATCTATGATTTTATTGGAATATTTTCAGCATCATAGCAATGAGGATTTATGGCTTTTTATATGTATACATACTTGAGAAATCATAAAGGGGTTGCTTGGACCACTCCATTCTCACGTAAGTTAATTAGGAGTCTGAACATATATGTATAGATGATGCTTCCTGAAAGTTATTTTCTCAACCACATAACCACCTTTAGGAGACTTGTAACTGTACAGTACCTATTGCTTGGCAAAACTTTGCTTGAAAACTTGACATAAATATTTGCATTTTAGACCTTAGCCAATACTTGAATTTTAGAGCTTGGCTTATCACACCAGCAAAGTAATGAACTGAAATTAGCATAACCTTGAATGCTCCAGCTGGGCTTGTAACAGAGATTTACAAATACCATTTCAGCAAGCAGTGTGTAGAATCTCACCAAAGTTTTCCTAAAAAACCAAAAAGCTTAAATTCAACCCTCTTCCCCTAGTAACTAAGAAGATACATAGTGAGATGAACTAACAACTCCCTTGAGAAGTGTGTTGAAAGTGAAAATTTTGTGTTCTGAGCAAGGTGGGTACAGCCCAAACAAATATTTTATGGGGGAAAAGAAACTAATTAGGAATTTTACAGCAGAAGAGCTACAGTATGAGGCAGACTCCAGCTATTGAAGTGCATGATACTTTGCCACATAGATCTTCCCCTAATTGTGATGATTTATTTTTATTCAAGAGCAGTTAAACCTCATTGTTATGCTGCCTGCTCAGCACTGCCCTTGCCTGAAGACTGCTGTAGCTTAAACCTCAAATATATGAAACAAGAAATTGTAAATAGTGGCATGAAACTTTGGAAGAACTAATGGGAATGTGAAAGAAGCATTATAGTTAAAAGTGGAAACCGTAAACATGAGCACAAGTAACCTTTGGAACAGAAAAATGTGTGGGAAAATGAAATCTGTGTGGTCCGTTTGTTACCCCTTAATAATATAACAATAAAACCCATTAAATCACATCCATCTTTATTCCCTGAATACCTCAATCTCCCTTTCAGTGATAGAAGATAATTTTTTTCCTGTGAGGCAAAAGAGCCCTCCTTCCCCCCATCTTCAAAGCCACCTCAGGGAATAAATATAGCAAAACCCTCTGATAAGTCCTACAAAGCCCTCACAAGCTCTTTATGTGCCTAGACTTTGCAAAGGGGTCAGCTAGTTACGCCTTCCATGGATTTCAGTTCAATTATTGCATGCAAATTTGTTGATGGTCTATCAAATTTCTCAATCAAAAAGATTACAGAGAGGACATCCTGTAAAAATGTTGTTATAATCTAACATGGAATTTCAGCTCATCTGGAGTGAAAAGGGATGACTAAATGTTTATTCATGAGGAACGGTGCCAATACAGGTTGTGGAAAATTACAGAGCTGCTTTTGGGTGTTCTGGAGAGCTCTTGTGTACAAGGTACTTTACAACTAATCAGACTGTACCTTGTATATCAGAGCTGTTCCAGGCTCTCTCAGGACTATCTAATGGAACTGGAGGGAAACTCTGGGGCATTTTGTGAGAGCTGTTCCGCACCAAAAGGAGAAGGATCTTCCAGGTGGGCAGGATCCTGCTCTGGCTGTTACTTTGGTCTTGATGTATGACACAGCCCAGCTGAAGAAAGCAGGTTGATCCTTGGTGCTGTCCTGACTCTTTAGGTGGCTGCAGACCTTCTTCCCTGTACTGCCTTATTAGTTTGTAGCTTGGATTTGAGGAAGGATGAGTTTACAACATACATAGAAAAGTTAACCTGAGATTGTGATGCCATAAAATTGCCTGTAGAGCTATAGCTTTCTAATGAGATAAAACTGTTAGGCATAAACTGTGATCTCTTACATGTAAAGACTGAGTCAAAATTATAATGTGAATGTAATAAATATAATAAAACAGAAATATATCTTACCAGAAATGTTGCAAACTACAGGAATGGGTAGCTCTTAATTTAATATTGATTAACACAAAAATCAGCCTTAGTAATGTCAAAACAGGAAATAATAATTTGACATAGGTGTGGGAGGCTTTAATCTGCTTAAATATGATTTTAAAGCTGGGAATAGTCACATAAAAGGGAAAACAAAGATAGTAAATATCAAAAGAAGAACTGTTCGCTTACAGAACAGTAGTCTGAGGCAGTGGTAAGAAGAAAAACAACACACACACAAAAGAAAGTGGCCGTAATGCTAAGTAAGCACATGCTTGAGAGATTGAAAATGATACTCAAAAATAACGAGAAAAGAATTAAAAAGACGAATATTGATACATCAAGGGAAAATCATAAATAATCTGTGGTCAAAATGCAGCTCAGAAAAGTTTGAAACATCAGATAAGAAGAGGACTGTTGAGACTAGGCAATAGAAGAGAGAAGCAAAGGTGAAGACTGATGCTAAGATTTCACAGGAGATTAGTACTATAGTTAGGCATTTTTTAATTATATGAGGTACAAGAAATCATGAGACAACAAATATTTAATAAATGGCCAGCATTATTTATTCATAGAGGACAGAGCCAATGGAAAAGGAGAAAATATTAATTAATTTTTCACTTCAGGATTCCCAGTAGGGTATGTAGAACAGATGTTAAAGGCAAACAAATCTCTTACACTGCAATTGGACATTACCATAGACAATTACAATCATAGAAGAGGAGTAATATAAAAACCTGAGTAGAATTAACACAAACTCATGCTCCAGGCCATAAAGAAACCTGTAATTCTATTTTTTTTTTCTGCAAAGTAGGGATTATATTATCAGTATTTATTTTGTAATGTTCCCATGTGCAATTTTCTGAACAGACATTTGAGGTCTTTGTCCAAACACCTTATTATCTCAGGATTTGTGTTGTATCTCTGAGCCAGTATTTTTGAATCTTTCTGGAGCGAAGCTTGATTCTGACATATCTTATCCCCACCTCTCCCACCAGGTGCTGTACTCTGATCTCTTTTCCTGTCTCAACTTCTATCCCTCCCTCCCTTCTGGGGTTCTGCTGCTTTCTTCTTGCTTACCTTCATCAGAAGCAAAAGCACAAAGAGGTTAAATAAAACCCACAAACAATTTGCATCAGACACTGCTGTACATCATGCCTCATCTGTAATCTGTTCCAGAGCATTCTTTACCATATTGTGTAGTGACATGGACCAGAAGCTTTATCCAATAGAACAATATGATTGGCTTATTTAAATTGGAAGCTGAACAAAAGTGAGAAACGAAACTCTAGGCCTATATATTTATCACTGTCTTGTCCAGAATTGAAGATAAGAAAAAGACTGGAAAAATCTTTTAGCATTCTTTTAGAAGTTTTTCAGAAGTTTTAGAAGCTTTTGAAAATTAAAAAGGAAACTGTCATTATTTGGATACTCAGATGCAAGATACCCATCTGAAAAAAGCAGTGGAGTTGTTGGAAGCTTGGGATCAAGTCCCAGGTATCATAGGTCAGATATGGCACAGGTTGCCTCTTTAGGACTCAACTTTTCAGAACTTAGGAACTGCTCAATATTCAAGCCTTTTGGATCCAAAGGCAGAGGATACAGACAAAAAAGGTGTTAGATTTTTCACTTGCACTCTGCTTCCTGATGAATAGGAAGTACTTACTTATGAATCACTGCTGAAATGTGTTGTGGGAATTATTCCTTTGATAGCAACAATTTGAGACCTGGTAAAAATTCTAAGACAATAAATCAAAATAACTTACACTGTGCAGAAAGTCAGAGAATCAACCAAAGCTCAGACAACAGACATCAGTCACGTTTCCAGAGTAGAAGACAGATCCCACCTATTTCAAAATTGTGCCTTCTCCTCTTGGTTTGGGTTCATTCCACTTGGTAGCATTCCACAAATGTCAGCTGTGCCTAAATATAGAGAGCTGGTGATATTCTTTGGGTCATAAATTGTGTAGACATCATCACTTACTGATTATTCTCAGGCACAGTGGAAAAGTAAGAATTTCTTCACTGCAGAAGTTATATGTTCCACAAATTCTGAACAGAGCATCTTTTGTGCTGTTCTTAACTAAACAGTACCCATTTTATCTGGAACAGTAAATGAAGCATTGACAACAATTAATTAATTATCAAACCCACCAAACCGGTCTAGTATTTGTAGATTTTTCTGGAATAATGGGTATGAAAAATGGGCAAATTTGCTGCCATAACTATGTTGCCCCATAACAAACTTTGCAAGAGGAAGGAAGAATAGCTTTAAATAGCACATACTATGTCATTTGAAAACTAAAACTTCACAGAGAAACAAGTCCATAACACAGGGTTTTATATAAGTTTTAGAAACTTGTTGAAGTTCCTAATTTAACTGTAGCCTTTCTTCAGCAGTGAAATCGAGTTCAAAGAGGACCTTAGAAACCCAGCTCAATTTTGTTCTCAGCAAAACCTGGAGGAGGTCGAAGAAACACATTTCTTTAGTCAGATCTTGAAGAACAAATCACAGTGTAATGGAAAGATACTTAACAGGCAAGGGAATTCACTAAAACTTTACACATATCTTAAATATAATAGAAAGAATAACATTTTAACAGGAACTTGTCCTATTTTGCACCTCTGAAGGGATAATGACAGACAGCAGACCAATTTTGAAGGTACCATAAAACAAAGATTTTCAAAGTGATCCCAGTATTTTAGACTCAGTTCTGTCAGAGAGTTCATCCAGTGAGCTCCCTGCCTCTTTTTACAGATTTATGAGTTCTAGTATTTGATACAATAAAGTATGGTTCTCATTATCTTTTTCTCCTTTATTTTATTGTATTTTGATTTTGGTTATCTTTTTCTCCTTTTCCTCAGAGTACCTTCTTCTCATTAGTTACAAGATAAAATGTGAGCAAGTAGGTCTAGCAAGCATAAACATATTTTAAAATTGTCAAACAGCCTCCTTGTTACCTTTTAGTTTACTCTTCAGCACCATCTTTTTGATATATACTTATTACTAAACTTTTGACTTAACAGACTAAACTGAAATTGTTGGTAAGATACTATCTAGTTTATATGTAAAGTATGCTCACTTCTTAATGGTTCTCTTATTTATCTTCCAATTTTCAGTTGCTCAGTGGAATAGTGTTTTGGCTATTTGCTCTTCGAATTTCCTTTCAGCCTCTGTAATTGCTCTACTGCTTATTACACAGTACAGTGTTTCTACTGTCTTCATTTTTGGTAGGATGTCTGAACATCTGTTTGTTTCAAGAAAATTAGGAGGGCTGTTGTGTTTTGAATGTATGAATGTTTTTACTAGTTTGAAAGAAAAAAATGGGATGCTTTTTTTTTTCTCATGACTTCTGTTGTTATCAGTGAGATTTAAAGAAGTAAATTTGTATGGCGGAAAATAGTTGTTCTTACTTGTTGTCTGGCATATTTATTTGTATGAATTCCTACATAGTTCTCATCAGGAATGGTCAGACCTGAATGGCACTATCAGAATTATAGTAGCAGAGGCAGTTGACTGTCAATGACCAGACATCAACATTTTCCAGCTGCCAGCTGGAAGAAGAACTACCGTGTAGAAAGACATGTACAGCTATCTTGAAATGGAGGTCTGATGTGCCAGACAAAATTTTGAAAACTAGCCACTGAATGGGGATGAAAAATCAGGAATACAGAGAAACAAATGATGCTGGTAACATACAAGACTTCTTTTTCTATGGTAAGTTGTAGCTCTTAAAAGTTTCTAGCTGAATAATGATTGCTAGTGAGTTCTGAAAAGATGTCCAGTAATGCTGCAAATGCCATTCATTGATTACTTGCCCAGGAGGCATATCTCTTTTTTTAGTTCTGCTCAGTGATAGCTGGTCTATTTTTTATTTTTAAAATAGATCTCTTGTACAGCTCTCACCACGCTCTTTGTCTCTGAGAAGTGGGATTGAAGGTAAGACTGGTACCCTAGAGGTAAGACAGCCAGCCCTCTTAGAAAGATTGTGTCAAATATTAATTTCTTCAGTCCTTGAGGTCTGCAAAGATTATAAAATCTCTAGCAAGGGAAGATTCTTAGACATTTATACAGAATATCAAGCAAATATTTTGTTTATGTACAGAAAATTGCTAAATGATTTTAGTAAAAGGAATTTGATGTGACTTTGGGATTCACTGCATCAAACCACAGAGACAGAGGCTGCAGGAATGGCTACGTATAGCTTCAGAGACACCAGGTGTCCCCTACATAGATAAAACTCATGTCACTAGGCTACTCAGGGACCCTGTACTGTGCTCACAAATGGCTGTATTTGTGGGGCTAGTGAAAATCTTCTACAGACTGACTCACTGCTGAAGATGATCAGAACTTATTCAGTATTACAGAAGCCCAGACTTTCCCATGCTGGCTGACATGGTACCTTTCAGAGCCCGAATTGGCTCCCTTTGAGTGAAGCGTCATCAGCATGTCCGAATCCCATTTGCTCTTGATTAAGCAGCGAAGCAGCCAGATGCCCTCCATCAGCTGTTCCTGAGAAACACTGAAGAATGCAAATGCCACCCCTGCAGGTACAGGCACATCATAAGGCCCCCTCTCATCGACAGCATGAAGATATGGCCACTGTGCATGATAGCACGTCGGAGCTTTTCTGGTCTACATAGGCATGAGTCTTGCCACCTGACCAGACAAAAATCCATATCTTCTTCAAGCAAACAGAAGGTTCTCAGATTTTAGTAATTAAAAGATAGCAGAAATCCTTACCAAACAGTGTATGTTGTACCTTTGTGAGCCTCCCAAAAGGCCACTCCACCACCTCTGAAGGTAAACTTCGCTCATCGTTTTCTCTACATTGGCCGTTATCCAGGTTTGACTTCACCTAATTTTCAAACCCTTTCTAGTGATAGACCCATCATAAGTGATGTATGTGTGCATCTGAGGGGAGGGGGCAGATGAAGAGGGAAAGTGCCTAAGAAAAAGACCATTGGCTTGCAGAAGTCTAATATCCTCAAGACGATCACTCGAGGAACTGGATAAATTAAAAACATTTCCTGGTCAGCCTTCACCTGTGGGGCTGTCCGTGCCTGCCTCATTCCCGCTGCTCATCACACTCTACTTTTGCAAGCAGCAAGCAGCTCCGAGATGCGTTTCTCTGTGGAGGTCTGTTGAAAGGATTTATCCTTTCCAGTGCGGTGGCGTGTTGTTTATTTATGCTGCTGCTGCTGCAGCAGGCACGGGGCCTCTGCAAAAGCACACACAGCTCTGTAAGATAATAAAACAGCCAGAAGGCTTTCTGTGTGTTCATGTCACAAAAGGCTCTTCAGAGACAAACAGTTTTAGTGTCTGAAGAATGCTATTTCAGAATCTGGAGGCTGCAGGTTTTTTTAACTCTACAATTGAATGATTTGTCCATATTTTTTATGTAATGAAAAGAGCAGCACAATATACCTCCTTGCTTGCTTAGAGACTATTTGAAATTTTTAATACTTAAAACAGAAAGATTACATGGACCTCATTGCCACACTGATGTGAAATATTTTTTTTCACTTAGCTGGGGACTGAAAGGGATGATGGAAAAAACTTTCAAAAGGATTGTGAGAAGGAGGGAGGCTGATAGTCATGATCTAACTTAAGGGTGAGCTGTGGTTTCAGACACCAGATTACCATGGCTTGGTTTTGTCTCCTACTTGACTACTTCAATTTAAAGATCTTGATGATTCTATTCCTAAATCTGGCAATCTAATTTTTGATACTGCTCTTTTTTTAAACAAATTACTCTTCTCCAAAACTCATTATACTTTCTTTTGTAGCAGCAGTGTAAGTAAGGACACTCCTAATTTTAAAGAAAAAGAAATGCAAATATTTGTATCACAATATTGCAAAATCTTTTTGTTAAGATATTTTGGAGTGATTGTGGAGCAACTGATACTATGAAGTCAGCTTGAACATAGGGTTTAGCCTGCAAAAATTGTAGAGCAAGCAAGTCAAGTGTTGAACAGATAGTAGAGAATTTCCCACAGAACAGAAATTATGCATTTTTAGAATTAAATTTTATTTTCAATGAGCTGAAAGCACGATGTAAAAACTCTTTGTGGAACAAAACAACTTCCTAAATCCTTATTTAGAAACATTGTATCTTTACTGAAATATAATACAAAAATTGAAACAGTACTCAATTTCAATGAAGATATGAAGATATTGCAAATCGCTTGTAGGCAAAGTTGTGTTTATAGTGGCAGATCTTCATAAAAGGCAGTGATGTAAAGAGACATTGTTTTTCAACATTAAACTATTCTGTGAATTTTAACAGTTAATATGAATAATTGTTAATTATTGGTTTTTACTAATTTCCATTAAACTGATTTCCAGGTTGAATGTTCATGCCATTATTTACTGAATGTTGGACAGTTTTCTCTGTAAACATTGGTCACTGGAGCTCACCCATTCTTCACAGACTCCCTTGTTTCTCGTCTCTAAATCAATTCATGTGGCAGGTCAGAGAGCCTGATACATTTTGGTAAATAAGGTGATCAGTGCTGGATGTTCACATCCTGGTTTTAAGAATTGTACTTTGTGAAGAAAAGACTTCTGTTTCCATTTACCGAGAGTTAATTTTACCACTAGTGCTGAAAATAGGTTTATATGAAAGCATATTTTTTTTCAATAATGGAGCAAAGGTAAAAAAATAGATTAAAAAACTAATATAAATTGTTACAGTTACACTCAAGAATGAGAATTTTCTTTATCTACACTAATCTCTTAGCTTATAAGGTACAGTATCAAGCCGCCACACACTGCCTCATTGGTATCAAGCCATAGAGAAGAATGCATCTTTTCAACTTCAACTGTCCAGAGTCACACAGTACAAATGCCTAGAGGACTTCTGTCTTCTCAAGATGGGTTAACTTCTTCTTTCCTTTCTCTTTCCGTTTACATGACCCAAATTTGTTATGATTTAAATGCTAGGGCATCACATGATTTGGTGAGGCATTATACTACTTCTCTCCCCTCTTTGAATATTAGCTTTGCTGTTTTATACTTCAATGAGTTAGTTTCCGGCTGTAGACTGCTTCCTGCTGAGTGCTGCCTCTGCCTAAAGTGCGTAACTTTATGAATTGTATGTGAGGAACAACATTAATGTATTACCTCATTACAAAATGTGTGCTTTTTCTCTTGATACATACTGTACTACATGATTTGTATTTCTTAGTCTTTATTTATCTGAAACATCTGTGTTTCAATTATTTTCAAAAGGATTTTTTTTCTAGAGATTTATCAGTTTATTTAATTTACAATTATAATTTCAAAGAGGAAGTGCTGTTTGTGAAGGCAATAACTATGTTTTCGATCAGTCTCTTTATTTTATGTATAAAACTGAGGACTCAATTTTGAATAAGCTTCCCTGTGAAACTATCACAATAGTTAGGAGGGCATAAGTTACTTCTATTTTTCCAAAATAAGCTACTATTTCTAATAACTTCCATATTATAAAAACATCAAGTAATGTGGAACAGGAAAAGACTAAGAGAAAAAAAATGTATTTCTATGTTAAAACCATTATTATTACTATTTCAGATAATAGGCTGGAGGGAGAAAGGCAGTTCTTCTTTTTGAATGTAATGCTACGGAAGAGATATTGTATTGATAATGTAGGTGAATGGAGTCCAGTGCTATATGGGTAATGGTTGTCCAAGTCTCTGCAGCATCCTCTCAACTGTGTTTATGTCACCTCAGGCTGTGAAGTTTTAGCTTTGAATAGCTTATTCACTTCAACACCTATTCAGCTTATGGACTACCTGGGGCAACCATGAGACAGAACTGGTCAAATTATCTCCAGTGAGCAATACTGGATACAAATTTTCTGTGCTTTGTGAATCAGTTCTACTCTCCTTTAAGGAAAAGGACTTTAAGTGGTAACACAGTGTACATTTGAGGCACCCTGTTTCTCTTCTCTTTCCGTTACATAGCATATAGGCTTTATATATAAACAATGTGAAAGGTTACTTTATTCTCATACATTCTACAAAATCCTGGTTCACTTAATCACCAACATATCTGCTTCATCACTTCCATTATACCAAAATTTTCCACAGGGCAATATTACAGCATACTGGTATGCATTCATCAAAATGTGGAAAAATAGTTTACCAAACAGGCTTTTTTACTGTACAGTTGGTCATCTAAGGCATATGAAAAAGTTTTTGTTCCCTGAACTGAATAATGAAAAAATTTTAATGAAGAAAAGTATGAACTACTGTTAGAACTAAAGTGACTGATATATAATAAAGAGAAATAGCATCATGCAAAATAAATATTTTTGGACAGAATTTTTAGGTCCAAAATTTTTCAGCTACGTAAATATTTAGACATTTTTGAATATTTGAGATGGACAGAAAAGACGGTTGTCTTTTGAATCTCAGTGAACTGAGTTTATGCCTTATCAAAGTGTTTCTATATGTCATAATTTTTAGATTGTTTGTTCAGCTCTATCAATGACATTAACAAATTTGGTAGTGTTCTTTATCTGGGAAATGGAGAAGTGACTCATTTTACTAAAAGCATAAAAGCATTGGAGAGACACTAGATAAAAACCTATGCAAGGACAAGGAGGAAGACATCATCCACATCACAGGACTAATGGAGAGATATGCTCCTCCCTATCCATTTGCATCATTGAAATATTTTCTCCATAAATGTAATATTTCTACTTGGATCACTGGCAGCTGAACTATTGCAAAAATATCTGAAATGACCCAAGATGAAATCTCTGTGGTTTGGCTGTGAGTGCCTAATGGACTGCCTGGCAATTGCAAAGGCAGGCTTGAAAGGAAAAGATAATTCAGTCTTAAGCTGAAACACAATGGTTTTCTAATGTTGATTTGGAAGATATGTTGTGCATCATAAATTCTACGCCATTGCCGTCACTTCTCAGAAATGTTATGAAATACCAATAATTTTATTTACTAATTGTTATATTTTCAGTCCTCCCAGAGAGGAGGAGTTGGTTGGCTAGCTGCAAGGTAAAGGGAGTTTAAGAAGACAACTGCAAAATTGTGAATATAGTAGAGTTTTAGGGAAAGTTGTCTGGATTTTAGGGTGAACAAAGACACTTATAAAAGTGTCTCACACAAACATTACCAAAACTTTAGAAATACGTAGAAACACCAGTTTCTCTGAGTAACATAACTGTTTACCAACTATCTGAATAAAGAAACTTTTTACCAATGTTTGACTTGTGCTCTAAGATACTAAAAATTAGGCTTTTAAAGTGAAGTTTAAAAAATTCCTAGAAGTGACCTACATTTTATTTTTTAAAAGCTATGCAAAATGTTTAGATTGTTTCCATCTTGGTTTTATTGTAACAAGTTATGAAGTAAAGAAAATATAGGAGCAGAGGTTTTATACAGAATTTCCATTCTTCATTTGTAAAACTGACACCAATTGAACAAAATTTAATCCAGCAAGCCAAATCTGTTCATAGCACAGACTAATTTCTTCATATATTTCACTGCTGCAGAAATCAATAGTCTGTAGCTGTGAAAGCAAAAGAGAAGCTCTGTTAATTCATTAGCAGGTCTAGGTAACATGCTTATAGCGTGGTCAGTCTGCATTAATGGTCCCTGACCGATGAATCAGAAAGAGTATTCTCTGTAGTATACCAGATCATAGTTGTCAGAGAAAGAGATATTTTAGTTTTGCAATAAACATCTTAATTGCATCTCTAAGGGAGTCTGTGTTTGAAAGAAGTAGGAACTGAAGAAGTCAAAAGGAATGCTTCTCCACTGTTTAAAACTCTTGTTATCAGGTACAGCTTTTCTTCCTGATGGAGCAGTAAGAACATTTCCTCTGTTTCAACACACTTTAAACGTGCACCAAAGCCTGAGCAAGTTCCTTCATAGTTCTTCTCTTTCCCTGCACCTTTCCCAAGTCTGTAAGTGAAAATTCCATCTGTAATATATTCATTTCCTGCTGTTTGTTGTTGTTATTTTTACTATTGTAGGTAACTATACTGAAGACTGGCTTTTTCCTGAAGTGCCAGCTATGGCAGATTAGACATTATGATTCAGCTGATAATTCCCAGGTTGGCAGTCAGCATGGAAAGCAATGCATCCTCAGTGTAATGATAATTGGTCTATTTTTTTTGGTCAGCACATGTAATTTTTTTTTGCTACAAATCCATTAGCAGGCGATGGGGTTCCTTATTTTCAGATTCTTTTCATATTTCAAAGACTCAAAGCTAAAAAAAATCTTAAAATCAGTTATGATTCTAAAATAGGAATGTCACCAAAATAAAATGTGAATAAACTATGTAATTCATATATGACTATATAATTCAATATAGGCCTTGATTGTAAGTAGCTATAAGTGATACTTCAGGTGATACACATATTCTGAAGTAAAAGTCAAATCCCTGACTGAAAAACATTCTGGCCAGAAGTTTTATTTCTTTACAGTAGGCTATCATCACAATCCCACTCATTTTCTAAATACCACTGTGGTGAAAGTTTGGCTTCTTAAATCCTCCTAAGGGGCATATCAACCTGGCTGCTGTGATGGGTATGACTATGACAGCATATAGCCGTGTCCAGGCACATCTCTCTCAAGCATTGTTTTGACACTGCTATTTAGTCTGCTTTGCACTGATGTAAAACTCAGAATCAGTATTTGGCCTGTGAAAAAATTACATAGGCTCACATAACTGAGTACAGCAATATTATCTGCTTTCTAAAACGTATATCTACATTCCTTTGAGATGTGAACAGTACTAGACATAACAATTTCTTAGATATTGCATATATAAATACAAAATCAGAAATCTGTGGAATTTTTTTTTCATCTTTAAATAAAGTCCTGAAGTGTTGCTAGGTCTATTAACATTTGTTTGATATATTGTAAATACTTTGTAGATTTTGCTCTTTGGATGACAAAATACCTAGCGCCACTTCTTGACTAACTCTGTACAGGTATATATGGCTTTATCACACATTGTTATTCTTAAATTATGAAAATTTTAATTTAGAACAAGGGAAGCTCCCTTACTTATGTAAGGTATAATGAGATCTACCAGCTGCTGTCTATAGACTTATTGCTTTGTCATGGATTTATGTTGCTCTACTGTTAGAAAATACTACTACCTTCTCATTCTAAGTTGAGCTAAATTTTTCACCCTTCACTTCATAACTAGCTGCACAACAGTTGTTTCGGTACTGCGTACGATGTGGTGCAGAAATTGAAATACATTGTGGCAAGAGAACATCTCAAACTCTATAACAAAAATAAATATTAAGCAAGCATATATCAGATCCCTGACTATCTCATCTATCTTCAATGGTGTGGTGTACTGTTCTTCAGAGAATTTATCACCTATAGCTGGACTACCTATAGGTATTTCCATTTTTGTTGTATTTAGGCCCAATTTTTTGTATTGGAATAGCAATTTATTTTTTCATTATCAGTTCTGATGATACAGTACTCTAACTCTTTAATTTCTATTTTTACGTGACTGACTTTGGTATCTTATATTTAGTGAATCGATATTATTTTCAGTATTAACAGAACATTAAAAATACAGAGAAACCATATAAACCGGCATAGTTACTTTTTTTTTTAGTAAGATAATTCCTCTGGTTACTCCCAGGAAGCTATTTGTAAAGATACAGTTTTGTACTTGCTTCTCTAATTTTACTTCCTATACTGCAGAGAAAAATTTGGTCAAAAATAGTTTAGAATAATCAGGTTTATTTTTATTAAGATCATATTTAAGTCTAAACATAATTAATAGTTATGCCTGGATTATCATTAAAAACAATGCCATTTATTCTGTGGCAATCCAAGAATGACTATCAGAACAGCTTGACATTCAAGTGCTATTTGTTAAAGTGAAGAAAGAAAAGCATATGTGTCTATGGCAGGAGGTATAAAACTTGAGGATGGAGAGAAACAGTATAAGCAGCATCTTAACAGTAATTTAAAAACTCGTCAAGATGCATAAGTTCACAGCTTTGAGCAGTATTTTAACAGTCAAAATCCAATTCTTCAACTATTAAAACATTACTTGGCAGATAATTTCACGAAATAATTGTTGTAAACTGAAACCTCAGTAATTTTGTTCATATTTTGGTTGTCACACTTACAGAAAATAAAGTTTAAACATACTTAGCCTGAGAAGAAAATGGCCTAGCAATGAGAAAGAAGACTCAGAGTAATGTGCGTGTCTGTTTGCATACATTTAATTCCTTGCAGTTACATATAATTCACAAAATAAAATATCTAGAATGACAGATTTAATATGTAAAAGCTTTCAAATTGATTGAGATGCAAAAGTTTTCAAAAGGCCTATATTATGCCTTCATTTTAAATTAGTTGTTCTACAGTTCCTCTCCTAAAGTATAGTCCTTTGAAATTCTCAGTAAACAAGAATGTATCTGACAAAAGGATGTGGCTAGAGGTATATCTTTCCAAAGCCCCTGCTGACGATTCCCTGACACGTACTATCCCAGTTTTATAAATTAGAAATCTGGTCATTTCAGATTAGTCTCTAAGCTATGCCAGCTGTCTCCCTCTCTAACGCTTCCAAGATGCTTTGAAGCTTTTTCTGAATTGTATTGGTAACATTACTGCAGAAAGATATGAAGAATATAGCAGCTGAAAAAGGTTACAAAGGCACACATAATTCACTATAGCAATAAAAATATTGCCTACTCTTTTCTAACAAAGTAGATATTGCTTTCCTTTAGATTTAAAAAAAAGTCCTTTAGACTGAAAAAGAAACAAAGTAAAGCTGAAATACCTTTGCTGCTAACTTTCCAAGTTAAAAGCAGAAAATCTATGTTGTGAACTATCTCTTCTAAGGCTTTGTACAGTATTTGCCATACCATGCAGCTGAAAATAAAATACCCTGTTATCTCTGGGCTTTGAGTATTTTGCAGTTGCTTCTCCTAATTATGAGGGGAAAAATTGTCTTGTAGAAAAAAGTAAGATAATGCAGATATGGGAGAAAAATGAAACTTCTGGAGGATGTTTACTTCATACTGATGTTCATATTCTTCATGCACATTTTCCAAAGCATTCATCTGAATTATTTGCTCGAAATGAACACTAACGTGGCAAATACAGTCACAAAGAGAACCACTGGATGGAGCTGTCTGTTGTGACTTTTATTTTACTCTGGGATATTAGAGACCTGTAGGTAGAAACAAACTAACCTTGGGGAAAAAAAAAAAGAGGTACAAATGACAGGGGAAATATACAGAAACTTAATCAGAATCAGTTTATTAGATAAACTATCAAATCAAGAGAGCTCAGCTGATGGGGATGGGGCAGAGTTTCTGAGTATTCTGCAAATAAAGCTGCAGAGAAGTGAAGTAAGAGCAGGGGAAAAAAAAATCATAGGAAAAATTTACCTCAATCATTGCAGTAATATATTATTCAGGTCTTTAGCTAGGTGTTCGGTGCTTAAGTGATTGTTTGCATGTGTTTCTTTCATTTTGCCTTCTTTAAAAAAATTCATACTTGCAACACAGTGAAACAAACACTTTTTATTGACAACTAGAAATGAATGATAGGAACAATAATGAATGACACGTTTTCAAAACAGCACTAAACCCTGCTTCACTAGGCTTGCCCAAGCTTTGTTGAGATGCAAGTTTACTAACAGTAGTGTAAGTTACTCAAAATATAAAGGCAAAATCTGTGCAATGAAGCAGTAAACTCTTAATCATATGCTCATTAGTGCTCAGGGAAGTTTGTTTTTTGTGAGGCAAATGATTTCTAAGTTCATGAAGGTGGTGGTGGGGGGAGAGCTAATTCCTTTATTCATTTGTTTCATCTGGCTCAGAGCAAAGTGTGAGAAGGTAATTGTTGTGAAAAATAAAGGGAAAACCCTAGCAGAACATCTAGACAAATTCAGATTATTGAGCCTTTCCTAAAGAGAGACAAGAATTTAATGAGGAATTTAACAGAATAATTTTTAAAGTAGTATGCTAATTCCCACCACAATTACTATGTCAGCTTTAAAAAAGATGTGAAAAAGCAAGTCTTGAATAATAAAACTATTAGAGGAATTGTTTAGGGAGGTGTTAATGGTAATTAAGGGCAGGCAAAAATAAACTCTAAAAGCACAGAGCTTTCAGCTGAAAACATCTGATTGCTTTTTTTTTTTTCAGGAAAAATAAAAACAAAATAAAAGGAACCTTGTTAAGGGGTTAGCGTCAAGCTACACAACCTCAAGACACAACCTCAAAAATGTAATAGTCACTGTATATACGACTATTATACCCTTTGACAAAAGGAGAAAGGGATCATGAAACACAAGATGGCAAAAATGAAAGAGATAAGCCTTTGAAGAGACCCATAAAATATTTATTGAAATCTCTTCTGTGAACTCAAGAAGCACACTGGGCTAGTGACAGAGATTAAGTGTTTAGCATCTACATTGAGATACACTGAGGTTTTAATGTGCTGAATATTGATTGTATGATGAATCCTAGCAGTTTGATTCCTGCAGTTGCTCACAAGAGGAGGGAGAAACTAAAACACCACAGAAGATTCATGTACACAAAATAAGGTGTTAATGGTTTTGTTGAAAGGAGAACCTTCTCTAAAGTTTGTGCATGTCACTAATAATGTCTAAAAGCCCATCAGACTTCTGAACTTTTCTACTCATGTAGGTTGAGAATCCTGAATATTCACTTTATGGTTACTTTCAGAATGGGAGCTCCCAAATAAAATACTGGGCTCTAAAGATGTCTCTTAATATAAGGCTTTTTCTTTTGTTTTAAGTCATCTTTCTCTTGGGAAAGAAAAATTCTGGTTCAGTAAGAATATACAGTTCAACAAAATTAATAATTGGCATGGCTTTGTAAATAATAGAAGTATAAAAATGTAAGAAAACTGTAGTTTATCTTTTCAGGTAGGTATTCCTGGTACTGTCTTGGAGCTAAATCTGTCCTTCACAACACAATTCCCTTGCACCTATGACACTTTCAAACACAAAGATCTCTCAAGATCCACAATCTTCTTGAAATTTTCTCAATGTTAATAATAGAAATGAGTCAAGGAAAGATGGCCGGCCTTTTCAATTTCAAGAAATATTTGTATCTGGTAAATCCATTGGCAAATAACTCTATTAATCAGTTTGTTGATCTCAAAATCTGCAAGTTGGCCTGCACGAATGCTTCAAGCCACCTGCTATTCCTACACACTGAATCTTGTCTCATCTTCCACGGATCACTGGGAATATGCAAAATAGGTTTTCATGGCTGGATAGACATCAGGCTCCACGGCAGTAGTACTGTCATAGCTAGGAAATAAGGGAGCCAGCCCTGGGGAGGTAGGTGGCAGAGCTCCCGTGTAATGGTCACCCATTGTTCACCATGATGTAGGAGAGCTGTTTCTATAGGACAGTGATTTCAGAAAGTGATGCTACATACTTCTGGGTGGTTTAAAAGATGCTAAATCTTACTCTTTTATACAGCTGGAGGAAGCAGTCCTATAAACAAAAACAAGACTTAGAAAACACCTGTTAACTAATTCAATAAAATTAGTTTGACAGGTTACATGGATCATAAGCAGGCTTACTGGACCTGCATTATCTGTTGTTTTTATTTGCAAAATTTGAATCCTTTATATTTATCTTCATACAGTCCTTTTTAAAAAAAAAATAAAAAATGCAAAATTCTTCTAAGTGTTGATATACGACAATAATGACACTTATCAGTATAAAGCAGCATGCTTCTAAGTATCAACAGTCCTTCCTGGGCTGGAATGAGCAATGTTTTGGGAGGGTAGGACAGTGATCCATCCTTTCACTTACACATCTGTTTCAGAACTTCATTTTGAAAAGTCATCCTCCTACTGAAAATTTGTTTTCAACATGAAAATGAACCTAAAAAGAATTTTTTTTTTCTGATGGAAAAACTTTTACAGAAAACAGTTTTTACTGCTTCTAACAACGGAGGACAGTACTAGGCCAGGTCTTCATTCTCTTTTGCCAAAGTTGAACTGGAACCATAATCCCAGTAAATCCTCCTGATTTTTCTACAGAAAATGCCTTAATCTATTTGAAATTACATTCTGGTCAATAATAGTATCAAATAAATAGTGAAAAGTTTCTTACAAATGTCACAAGAAAAAGATATGCATGTAGATTTTGTGACAGAATATTTCTCTATGCTGACCTATCACATTATACATAGTCTGTAAGGATGTGTTCACAAGCCCTCTTCATAGGTGAAGGGGCTTTCAAAGCTGAAGAAGTTACGATGCACTTATCTTAATGATCTGCTCACTGGAGATGTCCATGCAGTCTAGTCTACCAACTGAGCTGTTCTCTAACCCTTTTCAGCCACAATGGCTGATCAGCTTAAACAATATGTCTTTTTCCAACTGGCTTATTTTGATTAAGTGGCTAATAAGCTATTAAGTAAGCAGTTGAGCTTTCGGACATTCAAACCAAATTGAATACTGCGGTCAGCAAAAATAGCTTCAATCACTTTCCCTGAGAGATGTATTAATTTATTCCAGGAGCTGAATGCAGTTCTCAAAAAAACAATAAAATAGTATAAAGTTACAGGACTTACTAACTCCTTCAGTCACACCTGCACTGAAACGACCCGTTGCTTACCCATCCAGAGAGCTAAATACCTACTATTACTGTCATTCATTTTTTGAAAAGTCCTCCTGGCAACCAAGAAAAGGTCATGTTTATAGATCATTCCTTTATTCCACAGGCTACAATTTACTTTTCTTTATAAGCAGGAAAATGGGAGAAACAAACAGTAACTAACTCATGTTAGCTGTTTAAGACTTGAAATATTGATGCTTTCTTTACTGGAGAAGTTCAGCTTACAATAAGAGAAGACTTAGGTGTTTTATTCACTTTCCTGTGTGCAACCGCTCTGTGATGCTCCATGATATTTAAAAAAAAAAAAGAAAGGAAGCTGATGAGATTAAAAAAAAATTAAAATTAATCAGATAAAAATATCATAGTTTTTAATCAAGTTTCTGTAAACATACATAAAACAGGTAAAGGCAGAAAAAGACAGATTTCCTTCTGTCTCATTTAATAATGTCACCTAGAAACCTAATGAGCCTAGACCTTTTTTTTTCATTCCTTTTCTGCTGACTTTTATGTTCTAGAGCACTGTTTAAAACTTAAAACATTATATCTTATATTATTTCTTTACAGGTCAAGACATTTATTTTTTAAGTAGTCTGCAGAATGTCAGATGCTATTAAGGCCAAAAATATTTTAAGTAGTCCAAACGATATATATACTTTCGTCATAGACTGAGGATTTTAAAAAATGTCTATGATCACACAAACCATAAAAACTTACAGTATAAAGTTGAGTCACCTCACACTGGACTAATAGGATGGATTAAACCTCATTTTTTCTGTCTCTATGTGACACAGCTTAGCAAATTTTGTAACCATTTCCTGAGCTACACTCCAACAACCTATATCTGCAATAGAATGTATATATATTCAAAAATGATCTGGAAGAAAGAAAATATCGCTTATGTGACACGATTGATGATAGTAACATATTCAGTAGAGCATTCATATTCATATTCAGTAAAGCTTACTATGAAGGATTACAGAAGTATTCTACAACTAAATGACTAGGTGGTAGTATGGAATATACAAGTCAACATACATAAAGTTAAAATAATACAGATAGGGGAAAACTCCTCCCACTTCGAATTCCACCTTTATGCATCCAATGGTGATCTTGCTATTTTTCCTCTGTAAAGAGAAACTGGTGTTATTACCTGTAGTTTCATATAAACACAGACTCAGAAATGATTATAAAAGTAAAAATAAGTTAGAGTGATTTAGAAAGCAATAGGTAACAAAGCAGAAAGCCTATCTGAGTATAAATGTTCAGCGAAGCTTCACCTTGAAAATTGAATGCTATTTGTTTCTCTTATCTTAAGACATATACTAGATCTTAAAAAGTCACAGAAAAGAGCACTAAAGTTGACCTTGTACTGTTACAATCAATTGTGAAATGAGATAATTCTTTCTTCCAATTCATCCTGTGGAAAGGGACATCTGAAATTTAAATTTCTGGGAAAATTTTTACATATTTTCTGATAGCAGTTACTGAGTTAACTCTTAGAGAAAGATTTTGACTTTGAAGTTTTTGTTTCTTTCTCTTTTAAAGAGAGTAAGAGACTAGATGATCCATTTTGCTGCCTCTTAGCTAAAGTCCTTTGTATAAGCTAGTTAAAAGCTAACATGACATTTCTGATATTTTTGAAGTAAAAATTAGTAGAAAGGAGTTAAATAAGATTAACTCAAATACTGGATATTTCAATAAGAGAAGTAGGAATACAAAATGAGTTTCAAAAATATTCTGGTAAATTTTCACTAGTGTAAGTTTGTATTCAGAAAGGACAGATCAAACACTAAGGATTCTGGAAATATAAACAGAAACCCTCTGGGCCCTCAAAGAAAAAAAGTTAAAAAAGCAGTCAACACTTACTTTTACACTTGGAGAGATATCTCCTCAGAGAATACAGGCCTGTTTTCAGCTTTGCTGCTACCATTATAAAAAGAACCCCCAAAACCAAAACAAAAACAAAAGAAAAGTGAAAAATGCGGTTCTAACCTTTCTATGTTTCCTTGTGCAGTTGCATTAAAAATTTGTTAACCATTCCATTCCAGCATAATACACATAGATTCTAGCTTTTAAAAAAGTATTGGGCAAATACATGAGCTGTACTACAGAAATTGCATTACAATACGATCTGTTATTTGAAGTTCCACAGATTAGAGTAATTTTTCATTTTAATACTTACATATGAAAAAGAAAGATCTTTATGGGAATTTTAGTTTACTTCAGTATTTAAAACATGGCTATATCAGTGTAAAGCAGTTCTTAGAGGACTTGGTGAAAAACCAGGACATTATTGTAAAAAGAATAGGAAATTTCTGCCTTGGTATCATAGTCAGCAACCAAGCACCACACAGCTGCTTGCTCATCTTTCCCCTCCACAGATGGATGGGGGAGAGGATTGGAAAGAAGGAAAAACTTATGGATTAGGATAAAGACAGTTTACTAAGACAGTAAAGGAAGAGATACTAATAGTAGTATATATATAATATAATTATAATAATAACACAAATGAGTACAAATACATAATACAAAATAAATACAAAACTAATGATGTACAATTTCTCACCACTCTACGATTCGATGACCGATACAGCCTGTCCAAAACAGCAATCACAGAACAGAACCAACAGTGGTCCCAGAATGATTCTGAGTAGTGAGAGAAAGAGCGAGACAGCTGCCCACTGGCCAACCCCTCTTATATACTGAGAATTATGTCTATGGAATGGAATACTTCCTTTGGCCAGTTTGGGTCAACTGTGCTGGATATACCCCTCACAGCTCTTGTATCTGCACATTAGAAAAACCTGGGAAACTGAAAAAGCCCTTGATCTCTTATCCAGAACTAATAACATCAGTCTACTGTCAACTTTCTTCACATACCAAATGCCATACTAAATCCAAAATACAGCAACTAGTGTGAAGAAAACTAGCTCCATCCCAGCTGAAACCAGGACACTTGGGTGTGAACCAGGCCAAGTGCAAGGTCCTGCACATGGGTCATGGCAATCCCAGGCACAAATACAGGCTGGGTGGAGAATGGATGGAGAGCAGCCCTGAGGAGAAGGACTTGGGAGTGCTGGTGGACGAGAAGCTCCACATGAGCCGGCAATGCGCCCTTGCGGCCCAGAAGGCCAACCGCATCCCAAGCTGCATCAAGAGGAGCGTGGCCAACAGGTCGAGGGAGGTGATTCTCCCCCTCTACTCTGCCCTGGTGAGACCCCACCTGGAGTACTGTGTCCAGTTCTGGAGCCCCCAACATAAGAAGGACATGGACCAGCTGGAGAAGGTCCAGAGGAGGGCCACAAAGATGATAAGAGGGCTGGAGCACCTTTCCTATGAGGACAGGCTGAGAGAGTTGGGGCTGTTCAGCCTGGAGAAGAGGAGGCTCCGGGGAGACCTGATAGCGGTCTTCCAGTACCTCAAGGGGGCCTACAAGAAAGATGGGGAGAGGCTGTTCAGTAGGGCCTGTTGTGACAGGACTAGGGGTAATGGTTTTAAAATAGAGGGGGGTAGATTTAGACTGGATATTAGGAAAAAACTTTTCACGATGAGAGTTGTAGATCACTGGAACAGGTTGCCCAGAGAGGTGGTGGATGCCCCATCCCTGGAAACATTCAAGGCCAGGTTGGATGAGTCTCTGAGCAACCTGATCTAGTCAGGGATGTCCCTGCTCCTTGCAGGGGTGTTGGACTAGATGACCTTTGAAGGTCCCTTCCAACTCTAACCATTCTGTGATTCTATGATTCTATGAATATGTGTCTTCTGGTGATGTGAAAAGCTCTGGCTGCATATCTAAAGACAGGATTTGTCCCATAACATTCCAGTCAAAGTAAAATAACCAGTCATATTATTCTGTAATGTATTTGAGTTGCTATAATTATGTATAAGTAAGAGTAAATAATGTCAAATCATTTTTGTTCTCAAATATAATAGCTATATCAGAAGTAGCTATCAACCCAAAAAGAACTGATGTGAAGCTAAAGTGCAACAATCTGGAGTTGTTCTCAAAGTTTTTGCAACAACTACAGTCCAAGAATAGAGAGGTTCAATGAAATAAGAGTAAAACCAATAAAAAATACTGATACTTTAATATAAATTTTAATATATAGTATAAAAAAAGATGATACTGAAGACAATCATATTACAACTTCAAAATGTAACACTGACTATTTGCACTATCATGTTTTTGTACTTGCAGTCAATTTAATCTTAATGCACATTTATGTAATTGTTTACTCTTTGTCATGAAAATAGGTGAACTTTATGTCATCTTTATTTCTTATATGGAAATAAGGTATTACTTTCTTCCAGTTTTTATATGTGAAAATGTTATTTTGACATCTCTAAAGGATGAACAGTAACTTCCCACAGATGGGTTTTAATTCCTCTGCTGAAATTATCTATTCAGGGTCTCTTCCAGCTACCTGGCAATGCTACAAAGGGAACATGCTGTTTCTTTTGTGTCTGGACAGCTGTGGATATTGCTGAAGGTCTCCAGTCTTTCTACCTGTTTGTCATAACAATATACATACTTAAATACCTACATATTCATAAGTAAGCATCAAAAATTCCTATTTAAATTTCAGAGATGTATTAATGTGAAAAATTTGTTAACATAGAAAAACTGAAATTATATGTATTTTTACATAGAATTGTTTTTGGTTTTTTTTCAAAATGTCACCTTGCCCCATTTTTTTTTTATTGTTTTAATCTTGACAAGTCTGTACTTTAAAAATTTATATTAATTTGAATTCTTAATTCCTGGGTACAGCATGGAGCTAGAAATGCCATTTTGTCTGTCTTTTTATGTGTTTTATCTCAGTGCTGGTTTATTCATTAGCTAATCCATTGTGTGTATTTCTATGCAATGTCATTACTTTGAGCTAAAACAGTGCTTTTAGAGTTTGAAAATAACCAGGGTATATATCGCTTGAACAAATGAATCCTTCTTCTTTTCTGTATGTGGGTAGTGAATGAATAGTGATTTTAGCTGTGATTTGTTACTTCTGCATAGTATTGTTACTGTGTTGCTTCTAAGGCTCACATAGCAGGAAGTCTTCCCACCAGCAACTTAAAACACTTTCATGGTCCTGAAATAAAGGTTAGTTTCTGCCTTCAAAGGCTAGGTACACACTGTGAGTCTAGATTTCAATGTTGTTAAGGCATTTTTTTTTTTCTTTTTCTGCAATATTCCAGTCTAAAATGCTTGGGTTTTTTTTTTCTTTGTTTGTATTTTTTTTTTTTTTCCTGAATAGGAGTCATAAACATTTCTTTATTTTTATGGTGTCTCTTAGCCATCTTCAGAGTTCATGGGCCAGACTGATTAGCGTCCAGACAGAGGATTGGAATGACCTCATGTACCAAGCATTTTCCATTTGCAGAGCTGATTGAGAGAAATTGCTGTAACTGAGGGCCACTTAGAGATCATGACAATTGAACATGTGAGCTGTCATCAGGATCTCCTGAGGCTAAGAGAAGGGATTCCTGAGAAACTTGTCTTGGAGTGATTAAAATACAATGTTTGCAGACAATTACTTGCTCAGTGGAAATGTAGGTTTTCTGGTAATAGAGCTTGTCAGACACTTGGTTTTGCCAGTGATTATGAGCCTGCAGCATATGGTCAGATACATTCACTTTCCATTCATTTGCAGCAATGACTGAAAAATTAATTTTGAGATTGAAAGACCTGCCAACTGACAGCTTTCTAGTGATGAAAGATGTGGTTACACCAATTTGCCTGGAAAAAAAGTCAGTAAATTCCAGACTTCTGCTTTGTGTCTCTATGTTTATTTCTGAAATTATTTTTGTCTCTCTTTAAAATTTACTGAAATGTTGATGTTTGCAGTGTCATTCTGTATATTGCAAAATTGATTGTGATTCTGTTTACCGAAGCTTTGGTTTTATTCTTATATTTAGTATAAATTGTACTATATCATACTGGAATTTACACAGGGGTGACCGAGAGCAACGTATTTTAAGTAAAGACACTTGGTATTTAAGCAGTCCATAGCAAAAGAATGTAGAGAAATTTGTTTCCTAATTTAAAAACCAGTTGCTAATCACTAAAGCTACTCAGTTTTCATGATTTCTTCATGTTTTTCCAAAATCCCTTTTGACACTTCCACTTATGTCTTATTTCGGTTCTAGTTTTTTCTGTGAAGAGAACAGTAAATATGATCTAAGGATCTTATTGCAATCACAATGATCTTGAAAAGTCACAGTTATTACAGGTGCTATTGATGGCCTAGGCAAGACTTAGGATTTGTAGTCTTTTTGTCATTGACTCTTGCTTTGAGTAAGATAGCTTTACATGTTGAATTGAAAATAAATAAACAAATGTGAATACTGTTTATACTTCGACCATAATGGATAATTGTCCTGCTCTAGTAGTGGAAAATGAAGAATATTCCTAGCATGATAACATGAATGCAACCAATCAGGTAAGATTAATAATCTGAGTTTTTATGCTGAGAAGTCAAGGTACCATTATAGCATCAGTTTCTCCTGCCCCAGGTTCCCTAGAGAGCTACTCAAGAGTTACGCCACCCTTGAATGATGCGAGGAAAGGCAGCAGCATGTTAGGAGTCTGTTCTTCAGAAAAGGATGGAGAGGCTGTACTAGATAGCAATCTAGAGCCTGAGTCAACATGATGCTGTTGCAGAAGGGAAAATACCTCCCCGGAATATACAGTCCTCTGCTGGAGTGCTTTGTTCTGTTCTGCTAGTGAGAACGGTCAGAGCTCTAAGAAATGTGATGCCCAAAGAGAGATAAAATAAATTTAGATTGTTTAGTTTGGGGCAGGAAGGAAAATATGCATACAGTTTCCTGAAACCAGGAATCTCCAGAAATCCAGCATTACTATGCTACTTTTGGCCCGAGTTCCTCATTTTTCTCCATGTTTTAGTGTGCCCTAATGGATGTAAAACATACATACCTAGACAGTAGCTTACTGGTAAGCTCAGAGATTTTATTATATGTCCACATATCTGTGAATATATTCCTGCCACTTGAAAAAAATATTTCTCTGCATCAACTCATTGAAAAGGGAGACCACTGTATTTTATTTATTCAGAGATCTTAGTCCCTTACTTTTCTGACCTTAAAGAACTCCAACTGCCATACAGTTGTAAATTGAAGCTACTAATAAAGATTAGAACTGTTAAAAAATATTTTGGCTGTGCACTGGAAGTTAGACAGTCATTATGAAGGTGAATGTGGGAAGACAAAGAGAAAAGGAGAGAATATGTGAGGTTCAGCAGTGTTCTGACAAGGAAGTGATTGCGTAGGTGGACTTCCAAAGACTTGTCTGAATAATACCTGTGCAGTGAGCTCCTGATAGGAATGACAGAATGCAGTTCAATGTCTGTCATGAGAACGGTAAGAAAAAAAAATAATGAGAGGAGAAAAAAAAAGAAAGACTTCTTTCATTAATCAACTTGTTAAACAAGAGGAACTTTCTACAAAGAGCTGTCTATGAGACCTACAGAGAGAACTGGAAATAGTTTTATTAGAGAAGACTGATAGCTTAAAGTGAAACACAGCACACTGGGCATTTTTTCACTAAGATGTAATGGCCAGATTTTGGTTGGGCACCCGTGACAAGAGATTTTTTTGGTGCTACAGTGTTGTATAGAAAGGTCATGATACAGCAGACGATTTTGGAAAGCAACTAGTAGAATTAAACAGGAAGTAATTTGCTCACTACTTAAGTCTACCCTTCACACTCTTGAGGAGTTAGAGGTGAAGGTACACTCCCTTATATATGGCCGTTCTGAGCTCTGAGTTACTCTGCTGGGATATGTATGCAGTCTTAGAGAAAAGACTGGAAGTATCTTAAGAGTGCTCTGTACAACTACAAATATGATGTAATTAAATATATATGTAGCATATATATTAACTCTTATAAAAGTTATTCATATGGCAGTGTATTTTTGGTAACTGAAAATGCACAAAGATTTTTTATTACAAAGACTAAGAACAAAATTTTTCAATTCTGTTTTCTATTTTTTAAAAAAAATTATTAATAACAGATACTGCATGATTTGGACTGATCTTTATTACCAAAGGGGTGTGATTATACACAATTTTGATTCTAGCTTGTGTACAAGCAAATTGCTATTCCAGTATCTAAGTTCCATGAGCAACGTTAAACATGTGGGGATAAAAGGGATTTTTCAGTGAAACTAGCAAATATGGAAAGCATAACTTTGATTTAGATGGAGTGGAATTACAAATACTGAAAGGTACTGAATGATTGCATTTTACTTAAGGTAGAAGTAGACTATTTGAAAAAATAATGGCATACCTTACCATCACAGAAAATTTCTTTTGTGGGGTACATTCATTTGATCTAGACAACTCTTTCAGGTGTGTTAATGAGGGAACTGCAGCAGTGAAATGTTTGTGTCTATGTCTTCCGAGTTAAAGAGTTCTCTTTTATGCCACACTGAAACTTTTTGTATTATACTTTATGTATCATTCTTATTTTAAAAAAGTCACAGGCACAGCTAAAGTTTTTAACACACGATTTAGACATATATCCAGAGCAAAAAGTTAAATTTTCAATAAAACCTGTTGAAATACTTCTATGCCATGAGAAGGTCATTTATAGATGCAGCCTTTTTCAGTATTAAATACCAGAAGCAACATTAATGGAATTTTTATCCTCCCCTTATGCATTTAATATCGGCTTTTTCTTCCCCTACCTAGCTTTACACCAAATTTCAACATTCAGTGCAGAAGTATGGAACTATAAATGCTGAGAGCTGTGAGAGAAAAGTTGTACTTTTCTTGATCTCTTTTTTTATCATTACCTCATACGATTTTTTTTTCTTGTTTTAACTTTACATTAGCCTACACAAAAGTTCATCTTAGCATCAACAGCCTCTTTATCCTTGGCTGGTTAAATTTTATAGTGAAGTAACAGAGCATTGGAAACAGTTCTTTTAATAAGAAATACTAATTAAGATCACAGTAAGTGGAAATACGATCAGTGATTAAAATTAATTTCAGGGAGTTATTTGTTGAACTGAATAGTAAGTGAAATATGTATATCCCTTTTTACTAACCCACTTTGCTAATTTAGCCTCTTAAGTCTAGATCCTTAAATTAACATATAAAATATAGTTATAATCAATATACATATTTAACACTAAGTACCAGTTCTTGGATTTGGGGACACAACCTTAGCATAAATGTCTTCAGTAAGCATTTAATTTAAATTTAGGAAAATAGCTCCTCTGCTTGTTAGAAACCAATAGATTGGTAAAAGTGTAACTATCAAATATTAGTATAGCACTTACAAATGGTAAGTTCAGCTGACATGTAATCAGTTTAAAGTTTTATAAACAGTAAATGTAAGAGATCATCCTCAGGGGTTTAGTAAAGTTTCATTGTATTTATGCACTTGTGTTTTCCGTGACAGTTTCTGCAAAGCCTGAGAATCATATATGCAACAGTGGAAGAACATAGTAATCAAGGGTTTGCCTATGCATGCTTAAATGTATTAGTGTTTGGAAAAAGGCAGTACAAGATATGGCATGTCATGTACTAAACGTATAACAATTGACTGTTAATACCTTCATGTCTCATTCAACACATTAATCTGGTATCTGCTCATTCAACACATTAATCTACTCTTTAATCTTGGATCATTAGTTTATATTGGTTTTTATGTGCCTAGTTTAGGCCCGACTTCACTTTTTCATTATGTACATACCTTGTGCTTTCATGCACTTGCAGTGAAAAATATTAGCAAAGCTCCAAGATTCAGCAAAGAAAAAAAAAAAAAGAAAAAGCATAATATCAGATGCTGTCATAGACAAGAAACACAGAGATATCTCTTCCTCATTTCCCATCATTTTCCTGTAGGAAGACAGCATACATGTGGAGGACAATAACATATTAGAACTGACTCCCAAGCATATCATGTTACAGACTGCAGTTGAATTCAGCACAGTTCAACAAGCATAGAATTTGTATCTATGTATATGCAGAAGATTTTCTGAGGCAGGGCAACGTTTAGTGGTAAATGCAATGCAGCTATGGAATGTAGTAATGATAGTGTTTGAAAATTACTTTCCTTTAAGGGAGAGATCCGTAATGTGGTTCATAATGAGAAAAGACGACTCAGTTCCAATCACTATTAGGCTTCCAGATGCAGTTACATTCATGATTATACAGGGAATATGTGAAACATATATGCATAGACATATATATACCCATAGGTGGATTGAGCAGGCTGTAGGACTACTGGACAGGGACACGGCAACATGTTTGTCTGAATATCTTAAAAAACCTTGAGGTGGAAGACTTAATTTTAGATTGCACACAGTTGAATAATTCTGCCTGAAATTACATATCCATTTGTTTACATTCTAGTACTTCCTGCTTGGGTTTAGATATACTATAAAGCATAATTTTCCCAATCATAAGCAGATCTGAATTATTCTTGAAAGGTAATTTAACCTTGAAATTATTTTTTCTCCTAAAACAGTCAGTAGAAGGACTTGAACTGGTAGTTTAATATATGAAAGGTGAATATTGTTAAATTTGCACTAGGAAGCATCCTGAAGTTAGTCCAGGTCTGAATGTTGACTTTACAGAGAGAGAAAACCTATACATTCCTTTTCATTCCCCAATAACAGCACGGATAACAGCTAAAGGAGGAGTTGCAAGGAAAGAAGATGTCTGTGACCTGTTTAAACCATATTTTGAGAAAGAAAGAAATAGAGCAGAAAAAAAAGATTTTTCGTTTCCTTCCCTTTTCCTTACACTGGGCAGCACCACTGAATTAGTAAATAAGTAGTAATTAAATACACTAAGGTACATTTTGCTACAGCTTGTTCCCTTACAGGGGAAAAGGAAGCAGGGACAGAACTGAGTTTCAATCTTCTGGTCCCAAGACTGTGAAACTATGTCCATGACTGTAATAATAATATATATAAAAAGTTTATAATCTGCATTTTAGCATTTGATTATACAATGATTGTACAACCAGAGGGAGCTTCCTGGGCTCCCTCTGGCCCTGTGTTCTTATGAGCTTGTGATCTTAAAACAAATTGCCTGTTTTTATTGCCTTTGACCCAGCACATTGTTTGATCTTGGGAGATTTATGCAACATAGGTATTTTAACCTAAATTTATATGTGAGGTAGAATATTGTTTGGAACATTTTCTTAATGAATTAATTTATTTTCCTTCATAGATCGTTGGACAATCATTCAGAGGCTTTTTTTTTTTTTTTTTTTTTAAGGGAGTTACAATTTGCACTCATAGAAAAGTATAAATAAACCATATCCCTAAAATATTAGAGGTAATCACATGCTGTTTTCTTTGCAACAACTAATGAATACAAAAGCAGTCAGACTGTGTTATGATACTTCCCATAGGAACAACAAATAGTGGTTTATGAATGTCATTAATATAACATGCAAATGATCTGTTTGGCTTTTACTCCACTATTTGAGTTAACCTAGTCAATCAGTGAAATGTTACTAATGAGAAAGTTGATGAAAGCTTATCCAGCGGCTGAAAAGGTCAACAAATTGATAGACCCTGCTCTCTTTTCACTTGCCCTACATCTAGAACACTGCATGTAGCAATGTTTTGACTGATTAACTGAAGTCACCTGTGTATTAATAAGGGAATATTAAGCAAGTTATTATATTTCCTAAGGCACACATTTAGCATAATATCAGCTGTTATAAAAGTATTTAAATTTACTGTATTTGTATTATTAAAGAGTTTTCAAAATAAAATAAAAATAACAAATGTGAAGGCTTCTTATGATCAGAAAATGTCTTTAATCATAAAGACTGCTTTTTTAGAAAAAAAAAAGAAATATAGAGTTGTCTTCTGTTTCAGTCTTATTTTTCAATTATTCAGTTTTCTCTCAATATTTTTTGTCAATCACTTTTTTTTTTTTGGAAGGAACAGAGTGAAATTTAAGTCACAGGGGATCAAATATCTCAAAAAGAATGGTTGGTTGCTGTCTGGATAGTAATAGAAATCTCTGTTGCAAAGGTCCTTGTAAGAGCATCTTCAGCTGAATCAGGATAGACTCCTCATATCACTTTTCTACTTGGTTCTCACACTCCAGCTGTCCCTGGTCCTATCTAAACACCAGCAACACCTGTAATCCCTCACTATTGATTGTCTCAATCTAAACACAAAATATCTCCTAATTATGTTACCTATGTACATTTATTTTATGATTTCTATGTGTGTAATAACAGTTTCTACTTACAATTATGTACACTTTGGTCAGTTCTAAAATTCTGAACCACCTGAGGTTCCCTGGACAGTCCAAGTCTCCACTCAGGACAGTAATACATGTATTTAAACATAAGAATTGGTTTATGCACAGCAGAAGCTGCCTGGGGAAATATCTAGACCTTTCCAGAATTCCCAACTAGAGAGTTCCTGTAGCAATTAGTCAAATATTTTGTTGTGAAGGAGGCTGGGAAACAAGTCTCAAGTGAGTCCCATATCTCAAGCCAATCCATTATATCTATGCATTTTCTATGCAGAGACCATCTGGGAAGCAGGGAAATAATGACTTAGTGCACTTGGTGTTTACAGACCCCATCCTTATACTCACTTACACCACAATTATAACCATAAAGCAAGCCTGAATTTGAAACTTATTTTTCCTTTAGACTTAAATTCCAAAGTTCTTGTTGCTCTATGCTTTCCACTTAAATTTATAGTTTGGCATAAAAATTTCTTAAGGGAGACATTACAAAACAATACAAGTTTTGCTTAGAATAATTGGGAAAAGTAAGTAGTTTTGTATGTTAAAAGTAAGAAAAAAATATCACACACTGTGCCGAAACCAGGACACACACTAAGAAAAAGTTAAATTTGATCAGTGTTTCTTTGCAATGTGAATGTAGCTGGGAATGCAGGAGCATCATGTTGTTTCTGAGCTTTGAATTGCAATAGAACTTTATATTAAAAATTCATCTTAGATGATTGCACTGTACAGAAATATCACCAAATGATGACTGCTTTTAGAAGCTTTTGTTCCAGGAAAGCTTGACTATTATGACTTTAGTCAAAGGTAGATGGCTTAAGGACAGCTCAGCTGAAGAGTGAACTAATCCAAGAAAGTCTATATGGGCCTGGAAGATTCATTTTTTGATCAAATATAATTCCTGTGAAATAATTTAGTATTTTTAATATTAGATTTCACTATTATATCTTAGTGGGTTTTTATGGGAGAACTACTTCTCCTGAAGGCTTGAACCTTTGGACTGAACTATGTATGCATAACTTCTCCAATTTTTTCTTAACTTCTGCAAGGAATTTCTGGAGCAAACTCAGCCTTGAATGTACTGTCTGAAATGTCCTTTACTATTCAAGGAAAATATGGTAACAGTGATAATCTTTTATATGAAAATAATCATCTATTGGTCAATGCAATGCAGCTGTTGTGGTATAATCCTAGTAGGCAGCTAAGCACCACACAGCTGCTCACTCATTCCCCTATCTAGTGAGGGAGTGAGTGAGATGGAGGAGACAATCAAAAGGGTAGAAGTGAGAAAACTCGTGGGTTGAGATAAAGATGGTTTAATAAATAAAAAAGAACAACACTAAGAACTACAAAAAATATAAAAAGGAAAATAAACAAAATCAAGAAAAAAATGAATTATGCAAAAAACCCTAATTGCTCACCATCAAACGACTGATGCCCAATCAGTCCCCAAACAATGGCAGCTGCAGTCAACTTCCCTCATCTGCCAGTTTTATTGCTGAGCATGACATCATATGGTATGAGATATCCCTTTGGTCAATTGGGATCAACTGTCTCAGCTGTGTCACCTCCCTAGCCCTTGTGCATTCCCAGTAGCCTACTCAGTGATGGGACAGTCTGAGAAGCAGAAAAGACCTTGACCATATGTAAGCTCTACTTAGCAATAACTAAAAGATCCTTGTGTTATCAACATTGTTTTGGTCACAAATGCAAAACATAGCCCATGCAATTTACTCTGAAGAAAATTAACTCTATCTCAGACAAAACTAGTACAGAAGCTTATAAAATTCATTATCAAGTTAAGTTTAAGCTGGAGGGTACTTCAGTAAAGAGCTGACCCAGCATGACTCCTGGAATCCGTCTTGTCTCTACATCTTATATTCAGCTGCTGTAAAACCTTTCTAAAATACCTGCAATATCAGTAGCCTATTTTCTCTAAGGCCTTTTACTCCTATTTTTAAAAAGTGAGTAGGCATTCCAGTTTTTGTAGTACCTTTCAAATTGCCATGAGAGTCCAATTCCAAATAGCTCATTTTGCAGAAACCAGTATTTTGTTTCCTCACAAACGAAATATTAACCCATTCAGTGTTAATGTGGCCATAAAAATGGGACTTTACTGGGGGTGTAGAGTTAAAGCACATTGCTATCCATAGATAGGTAGCAATAAATGCATCACAGAGTTCCCACATTGTCTGAGTCACCGAGTTGTCTCCGGACTAAATATTGTGAACTTATGAAGTAGTAGAGTTCAGGGCAGTATCAGATCCACCCTTTAAGGTAAGCAAAAGTTGTTTTAAAATCAATTGAAGTAATTGCAAATATGTCCCTTAGATTTCCATGGCTTTTGTGTTATGTCACAAAAAGAGCAGATGAAAATATGATTACTCATTTTAGGAACATTACTATTTACTTGATTTGTTAAATGACTTATCATGAGGAATGTTCATTTTTAATTTTTACAAAGCTTTAAAAAGTAATCTAAATATTGATCTTTCAAATATCTAAATTTTAGGTATATTTGAAATATTAGAACATTTGCTACTGAATGCAAAAACCAGAGTTTTCCTGTCCTAATAGAAACAGAAAATTAACTGATTGCAATAACATCATTACAGAGGCAGTCTGCTTGTGCTATCAAAAATGACATATAGGTATTTAAAGCAGGACATCTCAAGACCCATTTTTATTTGACAGGGGAAATCAACGGGCATAAAAGAAGCTTGATTTTGTTTTGACAGCAATTTTTTTTTTTTTTTTTGTGCACTAGTGTCCTTCTGAATTTCTACTGTTCTATAATCCCACTGTTGTGATAAAGATAATAAATAATTAAAAATTATTATTAATGCCAATTAACAATATAATTACTAATTATTACATTGCTATTATAATACCGTTGCTATTATTTCGGAGAAAAGGGGAGCGATGAACCGGTCTGCTCTTCCCAGGCTGGTAACACTGGGGAGGGCTGATTCTAGGAGCTGTCCTCGGACCTGTGGTGCTGATATCCTCTCTCTTCTGCTCTAACACTATTCCAGGAAAAAAGCCAAAAAAAAAAAAAAAGATTTACCTTAAAAAGGCTGAATATCTTGTGTAATGATGAGTGGCTTCTTGGCTGACACAGTCTGCCAATAGATGATGAGTGCTGCCCTTACAAGTAGGTGCCAGTGCTGAAATCTTCAGGTAACATGAAAATAGCTCTCAGCAATTCAGAAAATAATTGTCACTTCCTTCCTCTTTGCAAAAAAGCAGAAGGAAAAATGAAAGCCTCACAAGGAAAAAGGATAGGCTGATTTAGCTAGTAACACAATGTAATAGTAATAATATTTTCATTCAGACTGACTTCATGTCCAATTAATCCAAGGGCAATTTTTATAAATCCATTTTGGATAAAATCAACTTTTCTAGGAAAAAAAGTGACATATTCTGCCTTCCATTAATGTGAGTGTTTCTCAGTTTTTTCTCTGTTGACAAATCATGGCTATATTGATGTGTCATGCCATGTAATTGACAGTGAAATAATAACATCACATGATTTTATAAAAAGCATAATTGAAAGATGTGTAACTGGTTTATAGCATTGCAACTGAGTTCAAACCTAGGTGTTTGGTGAGTGTCTAGTCCAGACTGTAAGCTCATTTCCAAGGAGAGTGAAAAGTCCCTGATTGCTTTTTTTTTTTCCCAACATGTTTATTATTAACCTGGCAAGATATATTTCTTCTGCTAGTTGTATTTTTAAAGCTATATACTTAAGCAACAGAAAATTGGAGTACTATGGCCACTTGAACAAACTTTGTTGTGAGATCTATCTGATTTTTTTTTTTTGACATATCATAAAACACTCAAGCTAAATATAGAAGCTGGCTTTTGGAATTGTCAAAAATCCATATCCTTGGAGACAGGGGAAAGGAAGTTTCAGACACAGATAGAGAACATGCACCATGGAGACAGCATGTATGTGAAATCGTGAGTGTAGCAGGGGAGGCAACTGTGGCCAGCATGCATTTCAGTGCTGCCACCATGCTAGGCAGAACCATATAGGCAGTGCCTGACAGAGAGCAATACCCAGCTGTGGCAAGCAGCCTGAAAAGTGAGTCTTCTTATTGAGAGTGGGTCTGCTGGGTATCTGTATCTGCTGGGCTTCACATATTCTTAAAGTCCTTCCAACACTCTTCCAATACAAGGCAAAAGACATGCTGCCACTTCCAGGAAGAGTGCTTTCCATCCCAGCCAGATAATCCTTTTAACTTGCACATTTCTCAGAATTCAAAAACTCTGATGGTAAAACCAGATTTTATTGGACCTACATGGGCCTCACTCAGGTGAAGAAGCAGTTACAAAATCTTCCCAATCTCTCTCATTTTTATTCATTCCAGGTCATTCTCTCAGCCCTAGTCATGTGGAATCCCCAAGGCAGCAGACTTCCCTTTCTTTCATAAAAGCCAAAAATGTGAAGTCATCCCATATTCTCTAACAGTGCTCCCATGTTGTCCGTGCTCCAGAGTCAGCTTATTCTGGACTTGGCAAAAGAAATGCATAACTAGAAAACTATAAAGGGAAGATTTATATGGTCACGATCAAGATACGGGATGACTTGGGAACTGCTCAGTTCCTCTGAAACCCAGGACTGAAGGATTCAGAGAGGGGAAGTGAAGGCCGTACACCAGATGCACAGCAAAGACTGCTCCTTTCTGAGGCTCCCTTCATCCCTGTGTAACTCCTGACATGCTTGATCCCCTCAGAGAAGAGTCAAAAGGCAGCAGGGAAGTAGCTGCCTTTCACAAAGAGTTTTCACAAAGACTTTTCACAAACTTTTTTCACAAAATTCAGTCTCTTCCTGTTCTTCCTCTTCTTACCTACCTTTACTTTCTCCTGCCTTTTGTGCAGGATCAGCAGAGATTTTTTGCAATAGTTTATACATCTTGAAGCACACTGTTTTTTGGGGGGACACTATTTGCCTATTTGGTAGGTCACTCTCTTCAGAGATCCTCTGCATGATGTCCTTGAACGTCAGTGGCTGAAAGAAATGATGGTAAGTTAGCCTTCTTTAAGAAATACCACCATCTGCGGCTGTGGGGTTCAGGTGTCTCTGAGGATGACATGTATAGGCAACAATACAACTATAGTACTCATCTTGTACTTAAAGTTGTGTGCCTCTAGACAATGTCAATGACCAGGATGTCTTCTGTTGTGGTTTTGTTTAGTGAGGGGGGGCCTAAGGTGGTAGCTTCTGTAGGAAACTGCTAGAAGTTGCTCCCCTTTGTTCAGTGGACTCGGCCGGGCCTAGGGTGGACCCACTGCTGGCCAAGGCTGAGCCAATTGGTAGCAGAATGTTCTGTGATAATGCCTCTGCGATAACGTATTTAAGAAGGGGAAAACAGAAAAAAAAAAAAAAAACGCA
>JAAGAY010133471.1:0-27353 GCA_011801015.1 Ardeotis arabs
GGCTAAAGCTATCATTATGACTTCCTGCACTTGGACTTTTCTCTGTAACCCATCAATGACCAAGCGTGATCCTGCAGAATCTCAGCATCCCTGAGATGATCTCTGCTCATCTGTGAGGCTTGGTTTTCATCAAGTGCCAGTCTTGGTTCTGTGAAGGTACAGCCATCTACAGCAGTTTTCTTTCTCACTGCTTCTACCTTTGGTAGGAGTTTTTGAGACTTGGGTGTAAAATACTACTGTGAAGACTTCTAGATATCAACCTTAGATTTTAGTTTCTGTTTAAGTCATGTAAGCAAAATGTAATTTCATGGAGGCAAAAAAAATAATCTTTAAATCAGACAATGAAATGGAGATGAGTGGATGTTAAGGGTCCAGCAGCCTTGAGTGCTACTAAAGTCTCAAGACCACTGTTGCCTTAATGCTTTGTGACGAGCTGTGATAGGCAAGGTTACTGCTCTGGTAATTCTCCTTGTCATTGCTTCATGAGGTTCAGGGTTTGTCGTGAACCAGCTTCCAAACTCTTCATAGTCCAATATGGCATTTGAACGTAGGAAATCATGGACTTTGATTTTTCAACTGCTGGGCTTTAAGCTGTAGGCTTACAGTGTTCAGGAGCATTTTGTTCATGGCTCAGAGGTTTGTGGTGTTAGTTTGCTCTTGTGGGGGGTGTGTGAAGCCCAGCTGAAGAAGTGACTTTGCTGTGTGAGCTATAGCTGTCTCCTTCAGCTGGAGTCCTTTGGAAACGGAGACACTTGAAGTGGGTCTCTGGCTTTGGTGGGAAAGGATGGAAGTGGCAGGGGAGATGAGGAGGAGAATTTATTCTGAAAATACAGTGCTAGGAGGACACATGCTGCACTTGATATGGAGGGGAGGAATACTTAGGTGCTTTGATGGAGAGCTACAAATAATATCTGAAAGCTGCGAAGGAGCTTCTGGTGTAGGAAGAGATGTCTTCTCCATCTTGATCTCTCTGCACTTCAATGCAACAATATCAGCTTCAATGTCTATGCAGAAAGTTTATATGTAGGCATGTCAGTTATGTTCAAAATTAGGCTTCTACTCAGAGTTTACAATCTAATTTGACTCATGGCTGATGTGAAGGAAAGAACTGTATTAATATTTCTTAAAAAGTATTTAAGTTGTTTTTACCATTTTGTTTGCTCTGCACTTGGAAAAGAGTGGCTAGTTAGTGTGCAGTTTGAGAGTCGTTTTCACTTCAGAGCAAGAGAATTCCTTTTTTTTTTTTTTTGAACTCTGTAAACTTTGACATATGCTATACCACTTCTAGAACTGCAAAAAACAAAGTGCTCAGAAGTGTTCCTCATCACTCGAAATGTTTCAATGCTTTGTTAGGCAGCATTCTGGATATAACTTCCATAGTATTTCAAACTTTTAAGTCTATTAAAAGCATTTCAGTTAATCAAAAAGCAGCTAGTTTCATAGATCAGGAATGTAAATACCTCATTTCTACTTAAATGGAAAGCAACTTCTTGATATTGCAGACACTGGCTGGAATTTGAATGAATAAGCTAATGATTGTTAATACTTCTAAGTCAGGGTTAGGTGACGCTTTTGTCAGCAATTTAAAGCTGTACTTTTGTGTCAGTACCTCTTGATGGCAAGAAAGACCCCTCTGTTTCACTTTTAAAGCATATTTTAAATGTTTCTATGTGCCTACATACTCTGTTAATGAATGTAAAACCGTACCACTCCATGGATAAGGAATTGGCTGGATGGTCACACTTGGAGTTGTGGTCAATGGTTCAATGTCCAAGTGGAGACTGGTGATGAGTGGCATTCCTCAGGGGTCAGCATTGGGACTGGTGCTGTTCAACATCTTTGTCGGCGACGTGGACAGTGAGATTGAGTGTACCCTCAGCAAGTTTGCCAGTGACACCAATCTGTGTGGTGCGGTTGACGTGCTGGAGGGAAGGAGTGCCATCCAGAGGGTCCTTGACAGGCTGGAGAGGTGGGCCTGTGCAAACCTTATGGATTTCAAGGCCAAGTGCAATGTCCTGCATGTGGGTCGGGGCAATCCCAAGCACAAAGGCAGATTGGGTGGAGAATGGATTGAAAGCAGCCCTGAGGAGAAGGTCTTGGGGTACTGGTGGATGAGAAACTCCACATGAGCCAGCATTGTGTGCTTGCAGCCCAGGAGGCCAGCCACGTCCTGGGCCGCATCACAAGAAGCGTGGCCAGCAGATTGACGGAGGTGGTTCTGCCCCTCTACTCTGCTCTCGTCAGACCTCACCTACAGTGCTGCATCCAGCTCTGGAGCCCTTAACATAAGAAGGACATGGACCAGTTGGAGAGGGTCCAGAGGAGGCCACGAAGATGATAAGAGAGCTGGAGCACCTCTCCTGTGAGGCCAGGCTGAGAGAGTTGGGGCTGTTCAGCCTGGAGAAGAGGCTCCGGGAGAGCCTTCCAATACCTAAAGGTGACTTATAAGAAAGATCAGGAGAAACTTTTTAGCAGGGCTTGTGGTGATAGGACAAGGGATAATGATTTTAAACTAGAAGGAGTTAGATTTAGATTATATATACAGAGGAAATTTTTTACGCTGAGGGTGGTGAGACACTGGCCAGGGTTGCCCAGAGAGGTGGTGGATGCCCCATCCCTGGAAACATTCCAGGCCAGGTTGGCCGGGGCTCTGAGCAACCTAATCTGGTTGGAGATGTCCCTGCTCCTTGCTGTGGGGTTGGACTGGGTGGGCTTTAAAGGTCCCTTCCCACTCAAACCCTTCTGTGATTCTGTAACCTTATACTTATTTTGTTAACAGAAATATTTTATTAAAGTAAAATGGGCTTCTTACCAAGTGCACTAGCAAGCACTGTAGTATGGATCTTGTTGAGGTTTGGTGTACCTTACTGATTTTCCAGAAAAGTGTAACATCTGAGTTGCAGATGACTGTATTTTAATGGTCTGACTGGTAAGTGCAGACTAATCTCTGAAAAGTCCCTGGATCAATGGCATGTTGTCTACTCATTGTGTCTATAAATGTTTGAGTTTGATTACCTTTTCTAACTGAAAGAAAATCTCACAGGACCAAAACTCTGTCTTCTGCAGTCAAAAATTCCCGTTCCTGTACCCAGTGCAATTAGAGGGGATGAAGGAACTGCTCGCTCAAACACAGGATGTGATTAAGCTAGAGTAAAAGCGAAGATATTCAAAATCCAATGGGCTTTATAAAAATCTATTTCAAAAAATATTGCTGTTGCCACATCAGTTCTAGTCCCAGCTCTCCTGGAGGAGGTCCATTGCCCACAGTTGATGATCTGTAGCTTTCTGATACTCCCATAAATCATTGCAATTACTACTTAACTGCTTCCTGACCCCACACGGTCAAAAGGATTACAATTAATAGAATTTCTCAAATGCTTGACTTCTATTAACCCACGTCCATGTCCAGATGGCTTCCTACCTTGGTGTGACTGTATGTGGGATGTTCCCCTGGTGCTGTCTGTTGTTGGTGAGCCCATGACCTACGTTTGGGCTAGAAAGTTTCAGGTGGGGACACGTGGTGCAAGATGTGTGCCTTCTGTAGGTGAAACCAAGTTAGAGAGGGCTAGTTCTGCTGTTCCGTGAGGAGGGGCAAATAGATGGTGAAGTGCTTTGAGGAAAGGGTTAGATTCGACTTCGAAGGACTCCAAACTCTAAGGAACTATGCATTATCTTCCCCACCCACTATTCCACTTTTTTTAGCAAAGACTTTTTCAGAAGGGTTGGAAACTGTTCATGTAAGGCTGAGGGCTCCTGGAACCTTGCTGCTAGTTATTGCTCTCTGTGTATGTGCCCACTGGGTTTTCTTTCTATCAGTAAAGAAGAAAACGTTTACTGTTGCGCAATTCAAAATACTTCAGCAGATATTTTTTTGATAATTACAAGTATTACCTCTGTAATTAGTGTGGAGCCATGTGCTACTTTCACTTTTTTTAAAGTACTTTCCATTTTATTGGGGCAGAAGAGGGAAAGAATGAAAAATATGCTGTAGTCCCCGGTTCCAGAGCCTGCTGTGGGTGGAAGCTCTTATAAAACTGCACTTGAGAAGCTGTCTATAAGCTGTTTCTTCTCTTAAGCCGCTGCCTCCTGTGAGGCCAGAGCGTAACCTAGAACAATCTGTGTTATTATATAAGCTTCTGTGTTCTAATTGCTTTAATTTTCCTGCTGGTCCACTTGGGAATGTTTCACATTACTGAGTTTTGAAGACTGGTATTAAAAGAACCTGCAAGAAATGGAGTTTGTTACTTAATTTCATCTTTTCCTTAACACAACCCAGTCACTGGATCTAGTACCTAACATATGGCAGAAGAAATGCTGGGGCTCAGATTGTAAGGGCTGTTTAGATGCAAGAACTTGTTTTTAAATTAACTCTGATTTTTGGAAGATTAATAAATGTGATCAAGTTGAAATGTCTGAGGGATTTAAGGGAAATGAATCCAAGCCTTCCTTTCCTTTGGGCAAGCAAAGGTATGAAAAAGTGCATGTTCTTGACAAATATTCTGTTTCTATTAAAAATGGCAGTTTAGCAGCCTAAGAAGTTGCAGTAATTGGGATTATGGACTCCTGTTGAAGTGCTCAGTGGAGTGCAGTGTGTTGCAGGACACCCCTTCATGCTGTATGCCTGCATCAGAAGTCACAGGTAGCCTGTTGTAAGCAGTCTGTAGAGTGGTCGAGGTCCAACATGCAGCTATACAGGAGCCTTGGGGGAGGATATTAATACTCTTCTGGCCCTGGTGCAACCTAAGATCATGTTTTACCTCTTAGCAGTTGCTGTGGCCGAAGCAGTCATGCTGGGTGGCTGTGATGCTGAGCCCGTCTGTCTGAGAGGTGGTGAGCTGACGGAGCAGTATAGCCTGCACTGCTGAGCTAACGTTGGTTTTTTGCTCCTTAAACACATAACCTTAAGGCTGTAAATGTGAAAATACGGTACTGGTGAACCTCCTCTCTTCAGTGCTAGCTGTGGAAACATCCATAGACAAGTCTTCTGAAGTTTGAGCTGTGCTTTTTTTCACGTACACGTGGCTTGTGTATGTGTTGTGCTCCTTCCCTTTCTCATTCTCCTCGTGCACAGATTTACCCTTCAGTTGCCCTGAGTACCAGTCAGTGGCTCTTGTCCCCCAGCCTGTGTCAGAGCTGAGGGTCCTCGTACTCCACAGGGGGTTCCTTACCCTTGTTGGCACCCTTGACTCCAACTTCTTGGATGCCAGAAGGACTTAGTGTTTTGTTTTATGGTTGGTTTTTTTTTGTTTGTTTTTTTTTTTTTCCTAGCAGTTTGGGCTTGTACAGAGATGTCTGGGATAATTTCTGGGTTCCAGTCTTGACTGTGCCCTGGCTGGGGAGCACAGGCTTAGGCTGGTGGTGCAGAGGCTGCCCATGGTGCTGGGGCAACTGTGCCCCCTCTGTCCCTGCCCTGAGGGGAGGTGGGATCAGAGCTGGGCAGCTGCTGTGCAAAGCAAAGAATGTGTTCCACCTCAGGCCACAGCTTCACTTTATTCCACTCTGAGACTGAAGAGCTGCCTGCCCTTCTTTAAGGCTTGAATTTAGGATTGGATGACCACCTTATTTAGGGAGGAAAGGTAGTGTATGTGAAAACTATGTCAAGCTTGGAGGGCTTAATAGGTCTTGGAGTGTGAAAGGTTGGTCCATAACCTCAGGAAGTGAAACCAGACAAGAAAATGCTATGATGATGATGTAATTTATCAATCTGGAGAATGTGCTCTACCCCTTTAGTAATGAGATACTGCTTAAAATATGTATTGTCTAGGCTAGAGACTGCTGGTTTGTATTTCAGGTAATAATAGGAGATGTCTAGATGCTTACTTCAGCTTAATTATGTGGTAATAGAGTAAATCTGTCATTTCATATATTTGAAGAACTGGAGATAAATGTTGAGCCTGGGTACTCCAGTGATGCAAACGGATTGTTACAAATTCCAAAAATTTACCTGTATCTTGCTAATGCACTCTGAAGGGATGCTTTAAAGAGGCCTTTTGATGTTGTGGCAGGAGGAACTAACCTAGCAGTCGTAACAGCGTACTCCTTGATGCAAGAACTGTAAGGCTGAGCTATTAATCTGAGGAACTGTACAAGGCTTTTGACACTAATACCACCATGTGTGTATACACAGTGAAGGTTTGATATGGTTTTAAGGGAAGACAGGCCATGGAAACCTTTCTTGCTCTGGAGCCCGCACTCCAGATTTAGAGCCTAAATTCCCATGTGCTTTCACCTGGAAATAACGCACACTCTTTTTGCCAGTAGTTCACTGACATACACTTCTTTCTCAGGTTACTTACTGCTGGGAATATAGCGTAGTGCTCAAATAGACCAGCACCAGGAACCTGGACTCTGCAGTCTGGGACAGCTTACCAAAATCCAAATTGCTAAATGATATACTACTGAATAAAGGCTTGTAAGCATCTGGAAACATTCAAACTCCACAATTAGTGTCGTGAAGGAGAGTTTGTATAACAAACCTCTGTCAGAGCACTGCTTTAGTATTTGTCTCTGGAGCCTTGCCTAGAGAGCGTGCGTTCTGACATGCCTCATTGCTGGTGGTGGATATTGGCTATATCCTGTTCCTTGGTAAAGCAGAAGTGTGTGTGTGTTTCAAGCAACTAGCTTGTTTATCTCAATCGATCTCAAGGTGAATAAGCATCTTTAGTTGCCTTTAAGTTCTTAATATACATATCTACCTCTATCAGCTGAAAAACTAATGAAGTTTGGTTCTTCATCCAGTCTGGCTAGTTACTGCAGCTCTTCAGTGCCTGTTCCCAATGTAACTCAGATCTGACAGTCTTGGCAGGATCATGTACTGCAGGATAGAGAGGAGGCACACGGCACTGCTCTGACCCGTCGGTGTGTCGGAAGGCTCAGAGCATCTTTAACAGTTACACGGTGGTATTCATTAAGTAGGGTGTCCGTTTGTAAAGGCAAGTGCTCCTGTTAATTCTTTCTATGGCTGGTCACCCAGAAGCTTTTCAAGGTGTGTAAAACCATCTCATCCTACTCCTCATGTCTTCCGTTTGCGTGCAGAAAGCCCAAACCTCCAATCTGCCGTCTTAGTTGTGGTCATACACTTGTACTGTGAGACCTGCAGTTATAAAATAGCTCTGTAAAATTTTTGTACCACTTATCTCCCTCCCAATTAAATTTGACTCAATGAAAGCATCCCTTCTGTGTTTCTATGCCTACCAAGCCACAAAAACAACCCGCCAATATGTTCATATGATGCTTTCTGCAATAGAGGATGGTCAGGAAATTTGGGAGCCTCATGGGAGAACTCGATTCCATTTTCCTTTGAATAAATTAAGACTATACAGTGTGGTGATGTTCTGAAGAAAGTGATTTTTAAATTCTGCAGGGAAATGACAGGAGAGTGAACCGAGTGACAAATGTGCAGGAAATCAAGATGTTGGAGTTCAAGGTGCTGCAGGTGAAGAGCTATGTCATGACACAGGCCCAATGGTCAGGGATAAAAGCCTGTCCTTTAGATTCAGTTTCAAAGGAATGAAGCACAAAATTCTACCATTTGAGCAGTGCTGAGTTTCATAACTTCTAATTTGACTCTGTTCAGTATAGAGCCTCTTAAAGAAATTAAGTTTTCATTTGCCCAGAATATTTGCTGGGCTTCCTCTAGATTGGGTGTGTTATGTTGACATCTAGCTGGATTTTGCTTATTCTGATCATTCCAGGTTCACTGATCCATGCAATTACTGCATTGGGAGATAGTCTAGAAAGGCTTCCAGGTTAGGCATCATCAAGAGAGGTCTGAAGGATTAAGTTTGTTTCTATAAATTATTAATTCTTTATGTAGCTGAATAGTAATAACGTTTACTCCATGTCTGTGTTGAGGAAGTAAACCAAAGATGCCAAAGCAACTCGCTGGAGGAGGGAAGGATGATCTTCAAATGGCTGTTCTTACTCTAGCACTTCTGAGTTTTATTTTTTGTTTTTTAACACGTACCAGATCAGTTTATTCATGTCTGGGGAAGGGCAGTGATACAGGGGAAAACCCAACAATTTTCCTTTGTGCACATAAAAGGACCAAAACAACTGATTAAAGTTTTAGATGAATTTGCACAGAAATAGAGGATGGCTGTAATATGGCTAGTATATACAGCAATCTGCCCTTACAGCTTAGCTGTCAGTCACTGTTTTGAGAGTTCCCATCCACAGCAAGATATAACCAGCAGCCCATGGAGGTAAATGACAAATATCTGAAGCCAGATGAGTGAAAAACAGACCAGGGCTGAGAAGTGCTGCTGGGTGAGAGTCCAGAATCATCCTGGAACAAAGAGCTCTGCTGGCTTAAGCAAGTGTTTGTGCCACTACACTGGCTAGAGGATGTGTTGGGACAGATCTGGAAATGGACTTTGGCTGTGTGAATTCTTGCTGGTGACCAGATCTCATCTGCAGTCAGCCATAAACAAGTGGTTTTTGGTTTTTTTTTTTTTTCTTTTATTTTTATTTTTTATTAGCTGTGGTTGTAGTGGAGAATGAGCAGCACCTGTGCTGTCTGTGATTTCAAGCTGGTGACCATATGATGGGCTTGGTGAATGTGTGCCTTTCTTCTAGTTACCCTTCTTTGAAGACTAGAATGGAAATCAGGCTTGTGGTGATTCTCGCTGCCTTCATGTCACCCGTAGTAATTATAGATGAATGTGACCTCAGTTGAGCACAACAGGGAGGACGGCTGGCTGGGAACACAGATTGGCTCCTTGGTCGGTTGTACCACGCTATTAAAATAACCATCCTGCCTGCCCTCTCCCTTACAGTATCACTAGTGGCCCTAAATGAGTTTGGTTAGGGAACTGATTCTGCTACCAACCAATTCTTTTTGAAAGTTATCTTCAGTAGTATCCTGCTCGGTAAGTTACTGCAAGGGCGCTGGTGCTGGCAGGAGGGGCAGCGGTAGGAAGAGGTAGGATGAGGCTGGGGAGGAACTGCCCGCTTGCCAACAGACCTATGCTTATGTTGAGTTGATGACTGATAAGTTGTTCTTTATGCTTGGGTCCGTTGACCTGATAACATCTGTTTCCTTTCCCTTGAGAAATAAATACCTTATTACCAAAGATGTTTGGCTGGGTAAGGCACTGCAGTGCTTATCATCCAGCAGATTTGACCAAAGTGGAGAGATTGTTTTCCTACAGGACATAAGATGTCCTTATGTCAGGACATCTGGCGTAAAACCAAGTGCTTTTTCTTTACCGATGGTGTTCCTAACTCAAGGTGATCACCTTCTGTCTGTCTTTCTAGAATCTCCTGTAGGTGTAGAAAGAACAGGGCACCTTTTCATTCAAATAAATCTCTTATATATGTAAAAAAAAAAAGGCAGGTCATTAATTTCAGCTACTCTGTTCATACATGTGTAGCAGAAATATTTTTTTTAAATTGACAAATGTGGTAAGAATCAGGAGTTATCTGCTTAATGCTATGGGCTCTCAACAGCTGGTAATGTCTGCTTACTGTCTCCATTTCTTCTCTCCTCTCAGCCTGGAAAGGCAGGAAAAACAATTTTCCTGACGTTGAGAAATACTCCCTATGTCCATCAAAACTGGTCTCTTGCTAAGATTCCTGTGCCAGTAAAGATGTGGATAGTGTTAATGACTAAAATACAGTGTGCTTTGAAACCACATTGAAATGAAGGTGAACAGGAGATTTTACTTTCTTAAAAACCATCTGTTTAGTTGATTTTGAAAAGGCAAGAGCCACCCACATGCCTTAGTTCAGGGAAACACCATGGATTAGCTCTGTTTTTGCATGATCCAAAACTATCTGTGTGTGAGCTTGGATCTTTGATCCCTAGTAAAGCCCGTACAGCTAAGCCGTGCTGATCTGTCCCTCCCAGATAACAACGCATGGGTGCTTGGCTGTATGCCTTTTTTTCTTCCATATATATTTATATGATAAATTCCTTTGAAATAACTTCTATGAGGCAGAGATTGAATTGTTCTGAAGTAGTCTTTGATATTTCACTCGCAGGGAAATGTGGACCTGTGTGTGTTGTTTGCAATTGTGTGCTCAATTTTGTAAAACTTGAGGCATTTTTTGACTAAACAGAAATGCCTCAGTAGGAGTCAATGAAATGAGCAAAGTGAAATTTGTGCTTGAGTTTCTTGATGTAGTGCTGGTAACTTCTGTTTGTGATCAACTCTAAAAGCAGAGTATGAAGCGTTGTCTGCAGTGCCAGCTGCCAGGCACTCTTATCAGCTGGGGTGGGACAGTGGAGGGAGTGACCTCTCCGGAAGGAGACTGCTTTAGGATTCAGAAGGGCTGATGAGCAGGAAGGACATACAGATATGAGAAAATAGTACAATAACAGAAGTGGTGGTGGTTGGAAAGAGGCTTTTTCCTTACCCAAATTATTTACTAATCATGATTATCAGTTCCTTCAAAAATGAAAAGATAGCTTTGAATGCACATTTTACTGAAGGAATTGAACATCAAAAGATGTCCATAAATCCTGTAACTTGGCAAATGGAGGGGAAATTTAAATATCTGTGGGAAAGATCAGATGCTCCACTGCATATTTACTCACATTTATTACTTTTAAATTACTTTTTATGCAGGTAATTAAAGAGCCTTTTAAGAGAACCGTAAACCAATAATTTGAATATAGCATCTACTTTGAGTTGCTCAACAAAAAGGACCTCAATTTTGTTCTGCGATAAATACTACAGAACCTGTGAAAAAAGTTTTCTGCTCTTTATGCCTCTATTTCAATACTGTTTACTAACAGAAATGTTTCTTTTCTTTTCTTTTTTTTTAAGACCTATTCAGGGCTGTTCTGCGTAGTTATAAATCCTTACAAGAACCTCCCGATTTATTCAGAAAACATTATCGAGATGTACAGAGGGAAGAAGCGCCACGAAATGCCACCGCACATTTATGCAATATCAGAATCTGCGTATAGATGCATGCTGCAAGGTAAGAGTTGGTTAAATGTTATTTAACAGTTAATTGACAACTCTTCGTAATGTATCTGAAACTCAAGAGCTTCATTATCCAGCTATATAGTAATTTCTAACGGTATCGAATCTTTTCTAGTGTTGAAAGGGGTGAAAAAAAAAAACTTTCTTACCTAGAACCTTGAACTTTCAGAATAGAAATAACTTGGAGATTGACCCCTGTCAGTGTATTTGTCTGACTTACTGAGGCAGAGAAGCAAACTAACACTTATAGGAAATACACTGTGCCAGCTGGTGGCACTGAAACTTGTAGCAGAAATACTTTTTTTCTTTAAGAAAGGAGAGAGAAGATCAATGTCAAAAGATGTTAGTGCACTGGCTTTGAATGAAGTAAGAATGAGGAAGTGTGATTGAAAAGGGAAAGCTAAAGTATGTTCATGACTCATCTCTCTAATTCTATAAAATTCTTGGCTTTTGGCAGCTGACAAATAATCTGAAGTGACAATGAAACAATAGTATGTTTGAGTTCAAAAAAAGGTCAGGGAAATGCTTAACCTTGAAGGTTTTTTTTGTTTTTTTTTTTTTGTTTTTTTTTCAAGCTAGTATAGGTCATGTCTGTAGTAGAACAAAGTAAGTTTATGGTGGCCGCATGCTTTGAATTTTGGCTTTAAGGCTGTGCTGATCAAATATAAGAACTGTGAATCTGACATTTTTTAATTGCACTTCTGACACAGTATGTTGGAAGCGCAGCTCCTATGATCCAGTATTGGTTCATATTTAGGTGCCCGTTTTGCTGATCTGGAAACACCAGCACACTGTATCTAGAAAAGCGTGTGTACCGAAGAGGCAGGTCTGAAAAACTTACTGTGCTTTCTGCTATAGGCCTGGCATAGGTGTATGGGAAGTGGGGTAAAAGCTATTTGACTTAGTTCACACAAACTAAAACACTGTTTCTGCTACCAGGTTAACCAAGCATTTAAATGTAAGACATCTCTTGCCTTTAGATAACTGTAAGTCTTTGTTTCTTCAGTTGTGCCTTTGTCTTCAGGGCTGCTTATAATAAACTACAAGTTGCTGGATTGCTGAGTGCTCTTTCAGCCCAGAAGAAACTAGGCTGTTGCCACTGAGTGGGGTGATGCAGAGGCAAACAATGGAAAAGCAGCAAATTGGGACCACCAAGAGCTGTCATGTTTCTCGATGGATATTTAGGGCTCCGTTTTTACACTTTTTTGTGAAAGAAAAACTATGGCCTCTTGACTAGAACGACAGCCTCTAACAGCTCAGACCAGGGGACCTCTAATAACTGTATATGGAAGAATAGAGCAGCTAGTAAGATTGTTTTAAGGAGTTTATTCCTCGCAGTCTCAAGTGACTTATGGTTAAGGGCTTCCCGCTCAAAAGGCACAGTATTTTTGGAAATACAGCAAACTGTCCTCTAATAAAGTAAGTCAATGTCAGCAGTTATCACACTTCAGGTGCTCTACGTATTTGTTCACATACCGTGCTGGTACTGATTTATACCTCTGGAGATCTTGCGACATGTACAAATCTTACTATTTTTGGAACATGAAATGAAAAAAACAATTCATATGATGGTATATGTTTGGTTCCAGTCTTGTTTTCTTTCCATACTGATATATGGCCGTTTGTATCAAATATCTGTTTATGTCTTTCTGTGCTTGCTTTCTTTTTGATCTGGATGGTCTGAATTCATTTTTATTTAAAAGAATGAAGCCATAGATTGGAATAAAAATAGATAAAAACTATGCAACAGGATCAATTTATTAGGTAATAACTTCAAGGTTAACTAAATCTGTGTTTCTAGTGCCCTTCACCTGTATGGAGCTACTCCCTGTTTGTTTTAGCAAGTGATTGCAATCGGCCAGTGAACTTTCCCTCGATGGTTTGCCTTCACAATTGCATTGCCATGGATAAGTAACAACTCTAGAACAGACATGAGCAGTTTTGTGCTTGGTGAGTATTTTACTAAGCAAACTGCTCTTGCCTGGTTGGGTTGGATCAGAGGAAGAGACCTCCAGAGAAAGGGGAAAACAGCACTGCTTCTGAATTTATGATGGACTTGTGAAACTGCAGAGACTGCTTCCTTTATTAGGAAGGTGGTATACAGACTTCTCTTGGAGATACGGTTGCATGAAGTATGAGACTCCCTGCTGTTTGTATGGTCATTTTGTACAGTCACCTTGGCTTTACAGAGTCTTGTGATGCAGTGGTCGCTCACTATGAAAATGACTCCTGAGTACTTGTCTAAGGCGGGATGAGTGGAGAAGTCTGACAGTAACACTGCTCAGTGCTGGTCCCTCTGCTTCCAGAGCCTCTGGGTGGGACCTGGTGCGGAGAGACGGAGGCACGTCAGGGAACTGAATTTAAGTCTCAGTATAAATAAAACTTGTAAGAACAACAACTAAGGTTTTCTAGTCACTACAGCATCAAATAATACTTTTCTTAACAGTAGGAGACTACTACAATATTCAATTTATTTTCTGGTTATCAGTGGCAACACGAGATCAACTACTGAGTATGCCTAGAATCTGGTAGGCAGAGCTAGGTTTTCTCTGCCAACCAAGCATTTAACATAATGCACAAAATGTCCTTAGTCTTCCAAATGTGCCTTATGTTTTGCTAGACTTCTAGTCTTTAATGAATGAAACAGAAAATATGTATCAGAAACCTTTGGCTAGTAGAAATAGATCTCTAACCAAGAACTAGCTGTATTAATCACAATGCTTCAGACCAAGCCATCAGAGGTCTCTGCTAGCATTTATTTGCAGCATAATCCTTGACCAAGATGTTTTTGCTGATAAGTTACTAACAGTTATAACTGTAAAACTGTTATTCTACATTTCACGTTCGTGTTTGTGCACACAGATGCTTTGGGAGATAGAGACAGGATGGTAGAGAGAGTGGGGTAGGGGAGATAAATTTTTCCAGTATTATTGCAAGTCATGCTGTTGTTATAGCATATTCAGAGTTTTCTTTTGATAGGAATGACTTCTGCATTTCCAGTATTTGACATCTAAAGTTTAATTATTAGGATTGAAACCTGAAACTGAAACCATAGGAATGCAATCCATTTAGATAATATGACCATACCCTTATAGAAATATCTTAGCTACTAATTTAAGTCAGTGAAAGTGGATGGCTGTATTTTTCGGGTCTATTCAGTAGTATTTTTTAATGATAATCATGTTTACTTTCCTTGTAGCAAACTACTAATTTTCTAGGTGTTTGAGATGTGTTTACACTGATTAACAGAATATCTGGCCCTAAGCTGTGACTCTGAGCAACCTCATTTCATAAAACACAATTTTACTGTGCTGGTAATCGGGCACAGGGAGCAAACTGCTACTCGGTATCTTAATGCTTTCATGCCTTTGATTCAGATCATGGGTGATTAGAGATCAACTTCAAGTTTCTGCTAATCTGGAGTTTTGTATGTTTAATATTAGTGCTTAAACAAAAAGAATATGGATTTCTGTTTTAGATTCTATTGACCAAAAATACCTTTTGCTTTCATAAACAATTGACACATTCATTTCGAAAGTTATTCCTTGTCTTAAATGTTGCTGGAAATCCTCCATTAAGTTAAACTGGTGGTATAAACGGAGCACAGCACGTGCTCTGTTAGGAAGAGGTTGCATGGAAGCATTGCTAACTGCCAGTCATCAAACTGCCTCTCTATTCTTGTCCCCTCAAAGAATTTCCTGCTTAGGAGGACCTTCAGCCCTGCTGTCTTCACAGGTCAGCTCTCATCGTGCCCTTTAGCGGGGAGGAGAACGGACTGAAAATCTACTTCAGTGCTTGTTAAACATGGAGGTCAAAGGGGCAGGGTGGTGGGGAGGAGAGCTGAAAAACAGAGAATATGTTCAAGAAGCCTGGTTTGCCATTTTGGAGAGGGAATAGTATTCCCCAGAGAGATGTATTGAATTAGTATAAGCTGTCACAAGAAGGGAGGGGGTGCAGAATTGTTTTTAATGGCTGAGTGTTGCAGTTAGTGGTGGTGCAGCTGTGATGCGCTGGGGATTTGAGGCAAATTTTGCAAGGAAAGTCAAACCTCATTGATTGCCTGATCTTGTAAGTGTTGCCTTTTCTGCAAGACTTGTAGGAAAAACTGAGTGTGAACACAGTCTTATTAAAAACAAGCAAGACTTTGGGTGCATTCTGATTATGACAGGATTTCTCTTCAGGAAAAGACTCATTACCTAGTGCCTTGATCTCAGAAGATAGTAACATGCGACTCAGCTTAACATACTGGATTTCCCCTCTCTCTCCCCTAGTAATTATTTTTCAAAATAGTGTGGTGGTAGAGTAAATGTTACTTTAGTAACATTTAGTGAATTTCTCCTGTGCTGTCTCTTCATTTTCCTAGTGTTGTGTAGAAGCATTAAGCACACATAACCCAGAGGCTCCTAGGCATATTCAAGTTGTTTAGCCCTAGACAGAAATCAAATACAGAAATGCCTAGGGTTGGAGTGCTTCACAAAAGATTTCTAGACCGAGCTTTTCACGGCCGCTGGACAGTTGACATGGTCAGAAGGAACTGCATCCTAATCCCTGTGACAACATTGACCTTAATTCTGTTTGGTAATACAATTTGCAAGACTCGCTAGTGTTCTCCTGTACTGCTAAAAGTTACAAGCAGCAAGAAGAAAACGTTTTGACAGGGACAAGAATTTTCTTAGAGAAAGCTAATTCTGTAAGTCTAATAGTTCATCTATTGACTTATCTTTATTTTACTAGTGAGGCAGACTTGATTGTGTGAAAGCAGCACTAACATAAATTTTTCTCAAGTGCTTTTGCCATACTTGGCTTTCTCTTCTCCCTCCTCCCTTCCTATTCTCCCACTTTGTTTCTAGAGGAAGCACAGCATTGTTTTTTTTGTTTTATTGTGTCTCTTTATTCATTGACTTTTAAAAGTGCTTTGGAGGAAATATTAAGGAAAACTTGCTTTTTGTTGCCAAAGACCGGCTTGCTTACTGATATTACTCTTGTATAATTATGCTTAGTCTCTCCTTTTTATCCTGTTTCCCTGGGGACATCTTGATGAGCACTAAATTAGCACTGATATTTTAGGACTGCCTTTAATCCTGTTGCAGAGAAGGTTTATTGGAAACAGCGTAATACATGAAGTGAACACTTGGTGTTGGAGAAGCCAGTGCTGTCTACAGATGCAGTACTTCTCTCAAAAACGTCATATCAATCTGTATTTTTAGTTAATTTTAAGTCCTGCCTTTGGGGATGTGATTTTCTGTGTTTTGTTCTCCACCTCCCCAAAGATATGGAAGAAAAGAATTGAAACTAAAACATGACAACTCTTATTTAAAGGGCTATTAAATCTTCAAATGGAAGAGCAAAAAATTGCTCTTAGACTAAAAAGCCTGGGAGTGATGACTGGCATTCTCTGTTGTGTGAGGAGTGTATAGAACCTGTTACATGTGCCACCAGTATTATTGATATTTTCATTATATCTTGTCTTATCAAGTGGTTTCCCAAAGCTTTTTAACTAGTTACAAAGGTCAGGATGACCAGTCTAAGCAGAACTAGCTGCATGGTGCATGTAATGTGAAGGATTTATACCTCTCTCTAGTGTTACCCTGTGATTTCTATGTTTTCACTTTGTCTGACCAGGCTGCTGTGGAATATAAGTACTTAGGTGACAATAACATCAACATCAAAATTGGTTTGTGTACTGATAGGAATGTGGTCTTAATGGCTGAGTGGAGGGAAAGAGATTCTTGAAGCAAGAACTTAAGTAGAAAAAAAACCTGATATCCATCACGCTGAAATAGTCTTCTACTTCATTATTTTTGAATTTGAAATAAAATGAGAAATGCTTCTGTCAGCTGAAGCTATTGTGCAGTATTTCATCTCCTTCCCCTCACTTTTCTGTTCTCTCTCTTGGTATTAAATCTGTGTGCTTTGGTGAAGTTATTTTCATTATTTAAATTATTGCACCTTGTTAGACCATCTCTGAATGACATCAGCAGCAATTAGTTATTGAACAAATCGGTTGAACTTAGTTTCTAGAACTAGATTATAGTATACTACCATATCCTTTTTTGTTACTCTTGAAAAGTTTTAGTACTTTAGTGCTTGTGACTATAGTTCCTAACCTTTGTCTTTCCCTGTGTAAAAATATGTTTGGATCCTTGGTCTTTATTGATGTTTAACCTCAAGGTTATGAACTTAATTAGGTATAATGATATCTACAGTAAACTATTTTTTTTCTTAAGCTTCAGTATTACTTGAAGTGGTTGACTTAAATCTTTTTGTATAACTTCAAGTAGTAACTTTCTCATATGTAAAAATGAGATGGGAGTGACAAATAGAGAATTCTGAGTTTCTTCGATGTCTTGACTGTTTTCTCCCCACTTCTGAAGTGGAGTGTTGCAACAGATTAGCCTGTTCCATGGTCTCTTCAGTCGATATTCTGACCAGCTGATGATTTAATTTTAAAATCTGCTATGTGAGCTGGCCTCATAATTGAATTGTGACTGTGCTAGCCTACAGACAGGAATTCAAGACTAAGTGCATCCAATTTATGAAATAATTCCTGAGATGAATCATTTTCTGCATATTACTCATCCAGCAGCTGCTTCTACTCTGAAGCTTTAGTTCAAATTAAACTCCATGTATTTATAGGTAGTTGTGAAATGGATAATTCACTTCTGCTTGGCTTTAGCCTTCAGATAACCTACATCAAGACACTATTGCTTGTGCAACAAAAACTTAAATGTGTTCTAATCTTGGCAGCACACTGCACTGTAACGGCACTGCTAGGTGGTGTGCGTTTCACACAGTAACTGGCTTTTGTCAGTCACGTCTGCATTCCTCTGGGGTGTTGAACTAAGAGTTTAGCTATGCTTTAGCTACTACTGATAGCAATTGCAGTAGCTCCTTTTGCCTCCCCCTTCCTCTTTACTTCAGTTTCATTCCTGTATTCTGGCAAGGAAACAACAAGAAGTGGGAGCTGCTTTTAGCACTTCGCAAGTGGAGAGAAGTGGTGCGGGGCTGGTGGTGTTCTGCTCTTCGTGTTCAGTAACCCAAGGCTGCCATCACCAACGTGATTGCCAATGTGTATCTCAGTGTCCATCGAGCCTCCTAACCAGGAGTGATGGTATCATCTAGCATGCTTTCACTTGTCCATACCTGGTGCTTTCAGGTATTTGGCTGCTTAGGTACCTCCTGGCAGACTTTGTGTGCCTTCCTCAGTGATTCAGAGTTGCAAGGTGTTGTGTACCTCTAGTATGCTGTTTCACAAAGCGAGGGGGGTAAAAGCTCATGGCTTTCTGAATACTTCAGGGCATTAAAATTCTTTTTATTCTAGGGCTTTTTCAGAGTGATAGTAAAGCCATCGGATGATGCATCGAAGGCAAACCTGGAAGAAAAAGCAGGAAAAAATGCAACTACCTCTTTCTATGTGTGTCTGCTATGAAGTTACTTATGGAAGTTCTCAGGCTGGGAGTGTTCCTCTGCGGACAACATCAGGGAATAGCTCTCAAGCTGGAGGGTTAGTAAATAGAAAAGTGATGACAGCAAACTGCAAGAAACAAATTCTTAACCTCCAAAATGGAATAGCTGACCGACTGACTGTGCTGTACATGAACATTTGGTACCAGAGTACCCAGATGTTAGCTACTTCTTTTCAGATCTGAGAATATGAAAAGCAGTATGTTCATGATGAGTGCCAAACATGTTGGTAGAAACTGTTTTGAAGTATAAAACTAGCCTTTGTAGGAACGTGCATACGTATATAGTCATATATAAAGACTCCATATGGCTTTTTTAAAGAGAGGCCATGCTTGGCAAATGCATTGATCTGTGAATGAATCTGTATGGACAAGGGAGGGCTATCTGATACGCCTTATGTGGCTTTCCAAAAGTAATTTGATAATGATCCTAACCAGAGGCTCTTAGGTAACTGCAACGGGAGGAAAGGCCTTCGTATATGTAAAGAACTGGTTAAAGATTGACCAGATCGTCCATTGTTTTCGGCTTTTACTGCTCCTATTGAAATGCCTCTGTGGAGCTTGTGTTTATGTTTATGCTTCTCGTTTATAAACTTCTTGTCTGGAAGAGATAAGAGGTTGTGAGGGGATGCTTGGCTTATATTGTTATCCAGGGTAGCAAAAATGAGAGCCCAGTGTGAAGAACTGTACTTCAGAGTGTATAGGAGGTTAACATAGTGTGTGAGGCTGCTCTTGTGGAGTGGCACGTAGGAGATGTACTGAGGAGAATGAACTTTAATAGTGTTGGAGCTGTTACTGCTTGAGTAGGAGCTGTAGGGGATGAAACATCTGTGGATATCTAAATTCAGTGTTCAGCAATGGTTATAAATCATGTAGGGAATGCGAGGAGTATCTGGAAAAAGATAAAAACTTTTCCCATAGACGTATAATACATTTTGTCTTCAACACTTTGTGCAGCACTGGCCTTCCCTGCTTTGGGAGAAGAGGAAATATGACAGGAAACACTCAAAAAACAACTGAAATTAGCAAAACTGTGTTCAGCATGGAAATAGTAATCCAGGCCAGATATAACAGAAGTCTAAATCTGAAGTGGCAGAGGGAGAGGGAACAGTGATCCTCCCTCCCCACCCCATCTCTCCCAAGAACAAAGGGTCGTTACTGGTAATTCACAAGTGACATGTTCAAAGTAACAAAATGAAGCATCTTTTATTTTAACAGCACAGCTAAACTGTGATAGTCTGTACCTCAGTATATAATGGGTGCTGAAAGCTTATGCTTGTCCAAAAAGCAATTTGAGAAATTAATGAGCGTAAAGTTTTGAGGATGATGGATCAGGAAATTGCAGGAGAATTTGCTGGCTGCTGGGAAGGTATTCTGGGGAATCATTCTTACCTGCTGGTTTTGGTCCTTACGCTTCTAGTGTTGGAGTGTGGGATACCAATTCTGATTGTATGGGATCTGTCTGGCTGTATCAGTAAGTTTACTTTGTAACCTGCATTTAGAAGTGCACGTGGATTAAATGGTGATTATGTCTTCCTAACACTGGAGGGTTGTGGAGTGTGATGGGTTAGTGGGTGCCTCACTATGCAGGGCATGGGAGTGGTAGGAGTGCAGGAATCTGCTGCAGCTGGCTTTTAAGAGGCTGATGAGACTATTAGAAACTGTGGCATGGTTGTTAGTTTATTATTAAGCATGGAGCTTAACTAGTCTTTATTGGAGTGCTTTCTGTAAGTATTATTTCTTACTATGCTGAAGTGTTAAACTGATGGAGAAGAGGCAACTGGTAAAATGTCATTGTGTCTCTTCTTTAAACAGTTGTTCATGGCTACATTCAGCATCTCAAATAGATGTAAAAGATGAAGTTAAGTTGTCCCCCCCCCCCCAGAAAACCTTAGGGAAACATTGCCTTTAGTACAGGAATGAATTTACAGTAGTTACTGGGTCAAAAATTCCTACAATGATTATCCTCTTCTTTCTCATATCGTTTTTCAAATGCCTTTCTTAATGAAGACAAAGGCTGGAGGAAAGAGGGTGTTAAGTGCTGAAAATGGGTGCAGAAAAGCTGTAGTTGGTGAGGAGATGCTTTTCCTCTTCCCCTCCTGCCCTCACTAGGGAGATGTTACCCTCCCCTCAAGGTAATGTACGCTAGATTTTTAGATGAAAACAGTATTAAGCTATGTAGAAAAAAAACCACTAATCGAAGCCCTTCTGTAAACAGTGATTGTTCATTACCACGTTTGATAGGGAAGGATCACTTTAATTATCAGCCGATACAGTGGAGCTATCAGATGAATGTTAGCACTTTGTATTTCTAGGAAGAAATGTTTGTGTCATGTCACAGTTCAAGGGAGAAGAGAGAGAAAAGAGGATTTTAAGGATTTCTCCCCCTGTAAATGATGTAAGGAATATATGATGGCCATGTTTAGAAATTGTAGACAAATGCTTATCTTAAACATTGCACAGCATATGAAGTTCGTTGTCCATACTCACAAGGTGGCCTCAACAGTGTGACGTGTGGTGGAAGCTCTTGAGCTTTTGTCTCCTGAAATGTCTCATGAAACCGTAACAGTGGCTTTTACATGTTCTCTTGGGAAAGTGTTTTGAACCGCTTATGGAGTTCAGTGATTGGGAAAATAATAACTCCAGTGCTGATGAACAGAGGTATAAGAAGTCTATACAGCAAATGTAGGACTTAAAATATTTTCAGGTAAGCATACTCAGCAAAGGGCTTGTTACGAGTCGTAGAGAATGTCCATCAGAAAAATGCTCACAACTTTTTAGCATAGCTGTCGCTAGGCGATGTGTTAAAATCACTGGTGCGTGTAGCGTGGCTGACCTCACTGGGGATGGGGTGAGGTCAAATATGATCCGTGTCCCCTCCTGTGTGTGACTGAGCACAACCGGCCAAATGACTGACTGTACTGTGAAGTCAGAAAGCCTGGCGATGTGCTGCTATCATTCTCGCTATCTTTCCAAACTTGTGGAGTTCTGGCATAATGAAACAGCTCAGGAAGAGCCCACTAGTGAAAGTTGGATCACAGCCAGGTTTAAGTGGTTTGTGCTTGCTGATTTGTTTGGGAAGAAGTGCAAAAGTTAAATGAGTGAGCTTAAATGGCAGATTTACAGTTAAAGGCCCTCCTTGAATCATTTATTTTGATTGACAATGTAGTCTTTTGTCTAGACAAAATTGTACTACGTGGGAAATAGAGCAACTTAAGCAGGGCTGAGGGGAAAATAGAAACCACTGCTGAGCTGAACACTCTAGCAGTCTAAATAAACCTTTTCCAGTCTGTGGCTTGCCAACTACTACTAATCCTAAGTTACTTCTAAACAGCATGCAAATAAAATTGAAAAGTAAGCATAGGGATAGCCTACGTAGAAGATTTAGGAGCTGCTCGTTTCTACTGGGAAAGCTCTTTGGAAGTCACAAATCAGGAAGGCTGAGAACTGCTCATCTGTATCATTTACAGAACAACGAGCATAAGTGAGCAAGTCCTTGCAGCTCTAGCTGGAGTGCTTTAAGAAGTTGCTGCCTTACGGATTGTTACTGCCCTTCAGCGAAGTTGCATTAAACGCTTCTGTGAGAACCAGTCCCTGGCTTTGATGGTACATCAGTCGCATCTGTTTCTGGAGCTGGCCGGACTGGCTCGATGGTGCAGTGCATGGGGAGTGCTCTCGCAGCTGAAGTTGTTTCCATCTTCGTGTATCGGTTGTTTGTACATCGCAGTCTGCGCTTGCAGCGTGGATCAGCCCTTGGGACCGTGGCTTTCTGTGATCTTTCTTCAAGCTGAAGGCTGATGTGTATTCTCCGTTCTTCTCCTAAACTACAGCAGTCACTCACTTCAAAAGGCTAAATAAATTAGGTATTACGTAATAGACATGGGATATTTGCAAGTCTTGTTATAAATCCTTACCTGTTTGAATGAATTTGTTGGGGAAGGAATGTGTTACCTATTAACTTCTTACAAATGTAGCAACTCTGTTTTAATTTCTAAGTTAAGACTTACTAAACCTTCTTTTAATGATAGTTCATAAAGATAGTGAAAGACTGCCAGTGAAAACATAAACCAGGTTTAAGCTTTTTCAAACTTAATGAGGACTGAAAAAATAATTCAAATTCTATCTGGTCTGTGATGGAGAAGCTACCCACAGTGTCGTTAAGTGGGCAGGACGCGGTCTGACAGCTATTTGTTTTCTCCTTATGCTGATTCAACCCTGGCTAGCAACGCTGAAAACAAATGTCACAATTTTTTTCTTTAGGAATTTGAGTAATTTCAAGCTAATGTTGCAAATACCTAACTTGTGACTTCTCAAGTAGCCTCAATTCGTAGCTTGGCTTATTCTTCCAGAGTTTGATGCTGTGGTAGGTGTCTGTGCTGGAGTGCTTGTACAGCAGCTCGGGCTGTCTGGGGTGAGAGAGCAAATAATGGAGGTGGTCATGAAGTCTCCTGTAGACGGGCAAGAAATACTTCTGTTCAGTGCTAGGGTTCACTGTAAACAAGCTGCAGGGTAAACCGTGACTGAGGTTTGACTGACCTCTGCTATGCTTTATTTCATAATAATTAACTCAACATATTTAGCAGTCAGTCAGCAAACAAAACTGAAGTATGACTTGTCATTTATCTCAAATCTCACAGCTTTTAGAGTAAGGGATAGAATCACTTTTTTTTTTTTTAAGCTTTTGTTATTTTAACTTCACAAATAGCAGGAACACTTATAGAGTGCCTACATCAAGGCCTCCACCCCACAGTGAAGAGGTGCTTTCTCTAACCTCTCACTAACAACTGGGAGGTATCTTGGAGTAATTAGACAAAGTACACAAAAGAGGCAAGACTGAAATACTGGTCTGTCAAAAGTGGTTTGTGGCAATTCAACATGACAGCTCTCTCAGATAGGCTGGTTTCTGGGCAGAGGAAATGTATTAGACACTGGCTGTCTGTGTCCTGTATCATGCCATATGGGATCTACTAGGTAAACAGATGAAGTTGGGAATTGGTAATTGATTTAAAACAGCACTGTTGGCTTTGTCTTTGAAGTGGGTGGCATTGGGCTGGAGGGAGAGTGTTGATGTAATTCCTAATGGGCTGGTGTCTGAGCCAGCATTGGGGGCTTTCAGTATTCTGTGGAAAAAGTGTCTGAGCACTGATGAAGAAAAAAGTGATAAATATTGTTATGTTAAATCTTAAAACCACTGGACACTCATGAGGAGTCAAGTGCACCTGAATTTGATCTTACTTCTAGTATAAATTTGTGTTACATGTTTTGGGACAAAGAATGAGAATCTCTGCAAGTTTATTGCTTGACAGTTTCAAAGAAGTAAGACTTGGATGTAGAAACTGACAGACGGAGGAGTAAGCTGATGATGACAGGGCAAGAAGAAAAAGATAAACGCCATTTCAAGGTACCTCGAGAGATGGTTTTCCCCTAAAGAGTACCAGTGTCCTTGATTATTTCTGAACTCCAGAGGTTCCTTCCAGCTTTTAGAAGGATAATGCAATGATCCTACTTGCTGTTCTTGAAAATAGTTGTGATGTCTCTCTCCTTTTAGTCATCTGAAACGTCCCAAAGAGTAACCTGACAATGGTATTGTCCAGCTCCTCTAGCGCTGCTGGATGTATCGCATGAGATGCTCTGGGCATGTGTGGCTTCAGCTTCCTTAGTCAGTGCTGGCTTAATTAAATCTAGGTATTACAGCTTGAAATGCCAGCTTTATAGCGTTAGCAAATTAGGTACTTTCTGAAAAGTTCACCTGAATGTTTAATGAGTTACTGTTGGCAAAAAACTGACTGTTCCTGTAAACTGCCCTTGTCTTGTGAAGTTGCAGAACGCACACTGAAGGGTGCATGACTAAGCTGTACATAGCAGAGGTTATTGCACAACTGAAGGTAGAGGTGAAACGCAGGATAAACATTGCTATTGCAGAAATCTCATGGTGAGCAGAAGTGTGTCAGGGTGTATTTGCTCTGCAGTAAGGTAGGTACTCAGCAAACTTGTGCCTGTCAGTCTTCCTGTTATGTTTGTTAAGAGTTGTTTGTTGCATGTCACTTCATAGTGCTAAGTGTTTGATAATAGTTTATGGAGTAACTAGGCAACATTTTAAGGACAAACACAAAATATAACAGCATGCTTCATCTCTGTAACTGGATCTCTTTCTGTGCTTATTGGTCCAGTAGGACTTGGTTTAAAGGAAAAAAAAAAAAAAACAACAAACAATTCTGAGCTTGGAGTCAAACCACCTGTGTGTTTTATAACCTAGGTAGCATTTATGACCCAATCCTGTGAATGCTCTGGCAGCAGCAAAATATCTGCTGATGGGAAGGTCTCTTTGCTCCAGGCAGTGACCCATTTTCACAAAACTTGTCAGGAATTCAATTTTTAAGTGTCCTTGAATAGATTGATATTTGAGCCTGTTCACTTACAGTAGAGGACAAATATACACAGATTTTTCCAAGCTTCACATCCACAACAAACAAGGCTATCGACCAGGGAACCAGCCTTCTCTTGGTTTATGGGCTATGGCACCTGAGTATTAAATATTATCTAAAAATAAACAAGAACTCTCCGTTCCCCCTACACCACTGTCTCTTTTTGGAAAGACAACAGTTTCCCCCACTTGAGAAATGTCAAAGAAGTTGCCCTCCTCCACCCCAACAAAAGCAGCAGCTTCTTTTGGTTGTGCTGGCTACAGAAATGAGGCTGGCGTTTTATCACTGCTCAATAGGTGTTTCATGCTCTGGAGAGATAACAGGAAGGGCTCTGACAAAATGAATGATCTGGAAGAGTCTTGTGCTTTGGTTTTAGGAAGGACAGCCCTTGGTGGACCTAAAGGGAAGATGCTTGTAGGAAGGGAGGTGGGACTGTTAGACAGTAAATGTTTGTATGAAGGTTTGACAAGGATTGTGGTTGTTGTCAAAGTAATCAGAGATAAGTTAGATCTGACAGCACGTAACACATCTCTGGAACTGTTTTCCTAGATTTGCCTATCTGTTAAGCTAAAAAAATGGCTTTCTAGTTGGGCAGTTCGCTGTGTGGGGTAGCTCCACGTGGCTTCTTCCAGTAATTCAGAGTCAAATCATGAGGTGTAAAGGCAAATCTGGGCATTTGCAGTACTTAAAATGTCAGTATAATAAAGCGCAGTTAGAGCAAAGGCAGTCACAGGGGGTGGGCATCTGTTTCCTTGCAAGATCTGTTCTGTAATAAAACAACTGTGCTTGCAAAGCTATTGCCTTTGTGTTTCGGAAGGAAACTAGAAGACAGATTCTTCCTTTTCAGTTTGATGATCTTGTATCAATTTATGAATTACTATAGTGTGACCAAAGCAGAACTAAGCCATGCTTTTAAGAAAAGCTGCTTTGTTAAAATACAGTAATTCCTTTGTAGACAGACTCTATAGCTTTGAGCTACAACTTCTCAGAACATCCTGCCTGAACCAATTACCCAACAAATGTGTTTAATATACATCTGGAACCTTCCCCAGCGTTAACGGAGGCTTTGCTAGGTCTGATCTGTTAGGGGGTAAAAAATAGTTCCATAGTTTGGTGAGAGAAGGGAAATGGAATAAAATGTTTTATATTCTGACAATCAAAACTTCACGCGTTCTGTTATATATGCGTAGTAAGGGAAACATCAGGATCTGTTCTAACTGGATTTTTCAAACAAGAAATACAGCAACTCTTTTGCAGCCAAGCAACAGGTTTGTTTGAGGAGCTGCCAGTTACTGTTTCCAGAGCATATTCCTCTGTGGAGACGAGAGTGACGTAAGGTTAAGAGTGTAGGGAAAAATGGCTTTCAGAGCTGTAATTTTTCTTGTCCTTCTTGTATTCTGGTAATTCTCCTCGGCCTCTCTTCAAAGCATTTGTACTGTTCACTGTTGTATGACTGGCTTTCCCTAATGTGGCTGCTGCTTCTTGCATCAGTAAGATGTCTTTCAGCTCTGTGGCAGTAGGTGTTAAACACGGCAACTAATTCTTACCTTGAGGTGTGAAAGTCAGTCTTCCTTTGGGTGGAAGCAAAAGAAGGAGGAGAAGCAAGAGTGAAAGAAATGCTTTGATGTCTGGTACTTCCAGATGCTAAATATATAGCTTGATACAGTGTAAGCCAATCTAACGATTAGCCGCTGCCAAAAGAGTAAGTCCCACTCTGGTTATTTGTTGCTCCATCTCCTTTCTGCTGGCTGCTCTTCCCCCCCTCCCCCCTTCTCCCTTTTAATATATTTTTATAGAATTAGTTTTGTGCTAGTATGACTCCCGGAACAACTAATTGTAGGTGGGGGTGAGTGCCAGTGCTGGCTCAAGGGGAGGCACTGTGAATGTGCACTGGGGATGGAGGAGGTGACACCTGCTGGGAGCAGTGACCTGGTGGGGATCAGTTTGTGGCTCACCTGAGCTGGGGACTGTGGTAGCTTTGGGGTGACCTTTTGTGGTAGCTTTGGGGTGACCAGAGCATGGGTAGCTGTATATAAAGTGGTTCTATCACTTTCCATGTGCTAATTCCAGTGTTTAGGTGGCTGTGTTATAAACTGGATCAGGGAGCTGATCTGGTGCAAAATGAAACTTTTCTAAAAAAACTAAAGGTTTAAAACCAAAGGGTTGATCTTATGATGCAGCTTGAATTGGAAGCTTGGTCCTCTTATTTCATCCTCTCCTACCACATACTTGTCCTCATGCTTCTGTTCATCTGACAGAGTTAAATTGACTTACTGAGCATCTGATTAGTGAGCTGAGTTGCATTAACCTATGATCAGACGAGCACCAGAGTCTGCTGAGAGGACCAACGGTGCTGTTGGTGTGGCAGAAATGTGACATGCCATTCCCTTCGAGGCTGGAAGCTGTTAGTTTGCTCAGCCTTATAATGAAACTGCATTGGGCTATATGGGAGTAACTTGAAAGACGTTTATGCCGATAGCAAAATTTTTGTTATCGAAGTTGTCTTATAAGTGCTTCCCCCCTCCTCAAAT